>OZ034805.1:61262194-61483996 GCA_964028335.1 Altica lythri | reverse complement strand
GTTTTATGACCTTTTCTTTAGCCTAAAACACTGTAGCGTACGCACAAAAATTTAATTAGTGTTGTATCCTGTGCCTCCCACTATATGTACCCGACCCTGTTCTTTTCTCAATCCTTGATCCATGGAATTAGGAGGCCATTGTTTCATGAATCTTTTCCAGCAATTCTACTCAAAAGTTTCTCGCAATGTTATACCTGGGGAACATCCTGTCCTAAAGTTCTGCTTGCACTTGTCCCCTCAATAAGCTTTTGTAGTAGCCTGTGATCAGTTACCATTGCCTTTTTTTGAGAATTTCTCAATTTTTTTTGGAACATAAGAAAAATATTTAAAAAAAACATTAAAATAAGAAATATTAAAAAAATATATAATATTTAAGGTTTTTGGTCATTATTTATTTATTTATTTATTTATTTATTTATTTATTTATTTATTTATTTATTTATTTATTTATTTATTTATTTATTTATTTATTTATTTATTTATTTATTTATTTATTTATTATTTAATCTTTAAAAATGATAACTGATCTGGTAATGAAAAGTTTTAAGGCAAACATATTTTTTACATTGAATTCATTTCTATTTGGCATTTTTACATTTAAAAGATTGCTCTTGACAAATCCATCAACATTAATAAAATAAAACAAGAGCTACTTTTGAATATATTGAACCATTCTTTATTTTTATAGCAAGAATGTCTCATATTAATAAAAGAAAATACATCTTTTCAAATTGTTTTATTTATAATAATTTATTTTTAAATAGGTGTAGGATACCCACACAAAAGAATGATTTTAATCAAATGCAGAATAGTATGAACAAAGTATCGTAAATTTTGTTACTCTGTACAAAGCTTCGTAAAAGTTACTTTTATCGCCAGCTTTATTATCTTTAACTTCCTAAAACGGTTTATTCTAAAAGCTAAATAAATTTCGACTCATGGATTTATACATTCCAATTCAATTACATTTCAACATAAGGTCTTTACTTCTGCACACCACTTTCTTTTTACAGGTACGCCAGCCACAGTTTATACTTATACTTAGTCTCTATCTGCACATAACCACAAGACAAGTTTCTTTTTCTAAGAGGTGCGGTAAGTTTAATAAAATGAATCTTATTTTGCATACTAATATATGTAAGAATTATAACACTTTTGTGTATACTAAAATAAGATAAGTACATTTTTTGTGATTTAAATAGATTGTTTGAAGGAGTGCATAAACAGCTCAAATTAAATTATCTATAAATAGAGTTGGTAGCATATGTAACTCATGTCTGGAGTAATACCATCCACCGCTATGGGGAAACTTAAATAGTATCACTAGACATTTCAAAAGCATTTGATCAAGTGTGGCATGCAGCTCTTCTGAACAAACTCTGTTCATACAGACTCTCGCCAAACTTTTGAATATGGATATCCAACTTTCTCTAAAACAGACACATCCAAGTTGCCGTAGGTGGATATTTCTCTAACCTCTCCAAGATCAACGCTGGAGTTCCCCAAGGATCGACTCTAGCTCCTACTTTATTCCTATTACACATTAATAATCTACTTGAAGCCACTAATAACCCGATACACGGTTTTGCAGATTATGGCAACACACACTGTAGCAAACCGCACAACCGTATTATACTATACCTCTAGATATTCTGAAAGAGGACAGAAGATCCACAACGGCTTCTCTTAATCAAGATTTGAGAATTGTTGACGAGTGGGAAAGAAAGAATCTTGTTAATTTTAACGCCTCCAAGACAACAAGAGGCAAACAAACGACACATCCATCACAATCAATGATCAGACACTAGAGGCAAGCGACTTCATTACGCTGGTTGGTATAACGATCTCCCAGGACTTACTATGGAACGAACATATAGCATTCAGAGCAACTGCAGCAGGAAAGAAATTATGCTTTCTTTTTAGAGCACGGAAGTATTTCTCTCCATTCAACTTAGCTACTCTTTACAAAGCCCATATACGACCTAATCTTGAACACTGCTCGCATGTATGGGGTTCAGCAGCTCCGTCAAGGCTCAGAGTTCTTGATGCAATACAGAGAAGAGCAGTTCGACTAATAAACGACACCAGTATCATCAAATACCTAGCCCCATTGTCCCACCGAAGAGCAGTGTCTGATCTCTCCTTGTTTTACCGATACATAAACGGATTTTTCTCAGAAGAATTTCGCTCTATAATACCTTTACTTGCTAGACCAACCAGAGCAACGCGACGTGCCAACTCCATTCACCCTTATACTGTTCAGTGCCAGACATCGAGAACGGATCGATTTAATCGTTTCTTCATCCCCAGGGTCTCCAGATTGTGGAACAGCTTACCCTCCCTCGTCTTCCTCACTAGTCCTAACTTGCAGGCCGTTTAATCCCAAATTAATAAATTGTCTCTGCCCCAATAGATGTCCTTGGTAAATTTGTATTTAGGTCTATACCTACGAGGACATCCTTAATAAAAAAAGAGATTATTCTCATTATTTTTTTAATTTTTCGATTTCCAATTATATTAAGTACTGTTATTTTCCTGGATAATTCCTGTAGTAAAACTCAATACGAGTCCTAACTGCTAAATTAAGTTTTTCTCGATGGTATGTATAAAAGTTTCTTAAGCATTTGATAAATAAAAGTGTGTTTATAATGCTTGAAATGAGTACAAACTGTAAATATTTCTATACCTTCCACGAAAGAATCTTGTAGCGCATCCAACATTTTTTGCTAAATTTTAAACAATAATGCTTAAAATAAGCCCAAACAGTAATTTATTTATATTCATTTTGCGAGTTACCACCTCCTGTAGTTTCGGTTCTGTACTCTTAATTCTCTACCAAATCTTGAACCGAATGAGCCAATAGTATCTATTTTCTTTTTTTCTTCTAGGATTATCGAAAAAAGGTCTAATCTGATTATTTTTTTAACTTAAACTTTAAATCCTTACTTCTAATTGTATTCTTTGCAACTGGTTTGTATAACTGTTTTTAAATTTTTTTATTTTCTGTCCACTCTATTATTATGCTTATTGTAAACCTTATCTTTATTTTGATTTATACAGCATTATCATTTTATTTTCTATTTGTTTTTAACGACTTTTATTGTATTATGAAACTAGATTCACATAATTTATCTCTAACCTATTTCCTTATTCTAATACGTATTCAAATAAGGAATATGTCTTCAACACTAACAAATCCATATCTCAATTTCCCTTGAATAGTAATGACCTAATACCCATTAGATATCTGTAACGTGTGGTGTCACCATTATGGATAACAGTCATTCCTTGTAATCCTGTTGATAGCAACGGGTAAAATATATAACTGAAACCCAAAAGGGTTTAGAGACGGTGCTGGTGGGAATAGATAAGACTGATTATTCCATATCGAATGGCCCACCTCGGGGTTTAGATCTTTAAATAACGAATTTCTGTGACTGTGACTGTGTCTGTGTGTGCAAGGAACGATCATACAAAAAATATTCCGGTGGTTAAATTAGAATAACATGAGAAGTTGAAAAATACAAGTTGAAAGTATTTGAATAAATTGTCTATGACAGATTCTGGAAAATATACGTTTATGCTTGAAGGGAATATAAAAATATTGGGAAGGAAAAGACTTTAATCGGAAGTGGAAACAAAATTTAATTTCATTTGGCTTTTAAAGAATTTATTGAAATATTTAATTTCAAGAAATTTTTAGTAAAATAAATTTCAGTAAATTAAGACATTTTATTCTGTTTTTGTAAATTACTTTTTTTGCTTTTGCATATTCAAAAAAATAGTTTGGAAATAAGTCTTAAATTTGCATGAAATAAGGGCGACAAATGGACAAATAACACATTTTTTTATTAGAAAGGATGTATTACAGAGCACAATATCAAATGACTGAATTACCAATGGGGCTAAAAATTTCTTTAAATGCTTTCTCTAGAGCTATGTTAGCTATGTCGGGACTAAATTATGAATCATATTTTATTTGATGATCTGATAGTATTCGGTTATGGTTATAAATTCAATGAACATAACTAAAATTTAATCAAAGTTAGCAAGGTTACACAAAGTCAACCTTAAGCTAAATACTGAAAAATATGAATTTTTAAAGAAGGAATTATTGTATTTAGGTCATGAAATCTCAGAAAAGGGCGTTTCGCTATATCCCGAAAAAGTGATAGTCCATTGAAATGTTACATTTGGGGTTGCGTTTTTGAGAGGACGTAATTTTATTTCTTAGAAGTGTAGAGGGGGTCAGTGTAAAGCTAAAACCAAGTTTGTGGGGTCGCCACCCTTGTCCAACGGCCGCCATCTTGAAAATAGGGGTTGAAAAGGTTTTTACATGTATCTCTTAAATTATTTATCTGGTAAAAAAATTTATTAACATTTTTTGTTGCAAATTTGATTCTCTACAACTTTGATCCAGTAACTTTTTCTCGTAGCACTATAAATAAAAAAGTTATAAGCGAAAATGTTCAGAAATTCGAGAAGAAAAATGACGACACATTATTAGTACACACTTATAATATATGTATATTTTTTAAGAGTACTGAAAAATAGTACTCACTTCGGAGCGCTGTAAAACCTTAGCTATTAACTTAATGAAAAAAAGTTGCTACTAAAAGTTGTTCCTCAAAAGACGATCTACAAAAATGGTTTGATATCATTTTTTCGTAAAATGATAAATAAAAAAGTTATATCGAAAAAAAAATTTTTTTTCTCGAATTTCTCAACATTTTCGCTTATAACTTTTTTATTTATAGTTCTGCGATAAAATGTTACTGGACCAAAGTTGTAGAGAATCTAATTTGCAACAAAAAATGTTAATAAATTTTTTTTACCAGATAAATAGTTTAAGAGATATGTACATTTAAAAACCATTTCAACCCCTATTTTCAAGATGGCGGCCGTTGGACAAGGGTGGCGACCCCACAAACTTGGTTTTAGCTTAAAATTGCGTCCTCTCAAAAACGCAAGGTTAGGCCTAAAAAATGTAACATTTCAAATGAGTGTAACGAAAAATTACCCTGTACCTAAAAATTCCAATTAAACTAAGGGGTTTGTAGCATATGCGAACTATTACCGGAAATTTATAAAAAAAAATTCTGAAGTAGCGGCGCGGCGCCCCTCAATAGGTTATCGAAAAAAGGAGTAACCTTTAATTGTTCAAAGGAATGCCAATGTTCTTTTGAAAAATTGAAATCAGCTTTAGTAAGTCCTCCGATTTTAGAATTTCCCGATTTTTCGGAACAAATTAAATTTATATTTAGAACAGATGCCTCGGGAATAGCACTTGGGGCTACATTATCTAAAGACAACGATAAACCGTTTGCTAGTAGAACACTTAATTCAGCAGAAAGAATTAAGGAAGAATTACTAGCTATAGTCTGGGCTATTACCAAATTTAGACCATATATATATAATAGAGAGATATTATTTCTGCGATAAACAATAAACCACTATTATTATTATCTTTTATAATCAGGTTTGTTTTGTTACTAAAACCAACACTTAAAATTAGTTACTTTCTGCATAAACAATGAATACTCCTATTTCTTTTTATGCGGAAGTAATTTGATTATCAATTTGCTTATTCAAGCTTTTTTTAATAAAGGAAACCTCGCAGTGTGCCACTTTTTATACTTTGCTTCTTGGATCTTACCTATTTAAAAATCACGATCTAAAAACTCTGACTAATTAGCGATTTCGTGTTTCTACTTAATTGAGAACTTTTATAACAACATTTTGACTCAGACCGTTTTCACATGCATTTGTTTAAAAAAATTTGATGATAATAAATTTGTTTGAAATAAATGGTTCACGTAACGTTCTTATTGTTAACACAATGCTTTTCTTGATTTTTATTATTAAGATGTTCACTGCTTTCCAAAACTTACTTGTGCCAAAAAATACTGGAGTTTCAAATAAAGAATGTTCCTATAGGTCATTTTTTACTTTCTAAAAGTAGTAGTTCTTTACCTTAACACAAAATTTAATGGAAAAGCAATATATTTTATTTCATCCCGTCCAGTAAATACACTTCCCTATAATCAATTTGGCGCCGGTAAGTAAAACATTACGGTATCAGGTACTGTAATGTGTTGCCTAGCAACGCTGCTCTGATTGCTTAAGGGAAGACAATTACTTTTAATTTTTAACATTTAAAAATACTATAATGACTATAAAATAAAAATAAAATAATTAATTACTTACTTTTACATCCATATTTAAAAAGAAGTCAATGTTATTCAGTTTTATATTAACAATTAAATCTTAATAATAAAAAAAATATTTGACAGTGACAGATGGCTTTCAAGGTAATTTAACTTAACTAATCAAGTTACGAACTATTTTTAGTCAAGTTACGAACTACGGTTAAAATTTTTATGAATTTATTAATTTATAAAAATAGGATGAAATAAAATATAAGACGATATATACTCGTTTTTATTTCCGGACTTGGCTCCTACGTCGCCTCGTCCGTAAACTAACTCGTACTGTAATAAGTCACCTACCGACCTTGTAACGTATAATACTATTGTATAACTTACAACTAAAACACAACTTTACTTTACAGCTGGTTTTCTATCAAGGACAACAGTACAACATTCCTAGATCGCTTGCTATATTGCTAGTCTTATTACTTTGTATATATCTTAAAGTAAGAAATATATAAATTCTTTAACTCAATAGATTAGAAAACATAATTTATAAATTGATTAAAGATAAAAAGTAATAATAATAATAATAATAATAATAATAATAAGCAAAATCTAATAAGTGCTTGCGAGTTAAAATCCAGTCTATTCCTATAAAATCAGTAAATTTATGATTTCTTGTGCTCATGTTTTACAGGAATATCAAAGAAAAATCCTGCATTTTGTTTTTATGCTTTCTGTTAAAACGAATTACAACATCCTTTAATTTTCTTAGATATTTCTTTTTGTTTCATTTTCTGTACTTATTGTACCATAGACATATAGATAACAATACCTACTTAAAACAAGAACTTGAAGAATCTAATCTTATTCAAAAGGTTTTCATTCCTTTTTCATTTTTGGTGTCAAGAAGCATTTTTCACTTCAGATTATCAGTATTTGGATATCTGATTATTAATATAGGAAATGTATATGTATGTGCAATGTTATAAAATAAGATTGTAAGAGATTTAAAGCCAAGAAAGATAAAACTAATAATCGCTAGTGTTCTTTAAAATTGCCAAAAGGATTTTAAATTTTTCTTGCACATCTTGAGTATTTTAAGAATCTGCTTCTTGAATTTTAGACATTCAAAGTATCCAGGATTATTAACAACATCTCTTACGCGACGACTATATTATACTTTAAATATGTATTGAATGATAATTTTATTTTGTAATTATTATCAAATATACATGAGTTAGTATCGTTATTAAAAGATATCTTAGATTTATTCCCACCTCAAATACTCCAAATAAGAGGTCTCCAGAATATTCTACCTGACACAAAGGAATACAAGATATATTTACGTTCCGTTTCTTTTTATTAAATTTCTGTTTTGTTTTATAGTACACAAAGTTCTACTTTGAAGTGCTTCTATCTTTTTATTAAGAGAAAATCACAATATAATAATCCAGAAACTAGATATATGCAAAATATACTTATTATATATATATTTCATTAATTTTAAACTAATAATTTGCGCATTTGAACCGATAAGATCAAGGAAATTTTGTACATAAAACGATATAAGATACCTTAACGACAAGAAGAATTTCCTTTAGCTTTTTAATAAATCCCTTTTTTCTACTTAATCAACTTTAATTCAGTATTTTCTAAATTACAACTGTATAGTAAAAAGAAAACCTAACCAACTTAAGAGCAAAAATAGAAAATAGAGTTTTTTTATTCACCAACTCAGTTTTTTACCATTAATCTTGTAAACAGTAATTTTCCAAACCAAAGTGAAGTAAAGTGTATTCGTTAAACCTTTTCCTTTCAATTATCACATCCATAAAAAGCGAAAATAGAGTTTTCTGGGCCTGCCCAAACGTTTTCACTGTTTGGCTTGAATCATGTAAATAGTCGTTTCAAGTTGCTTAACTGTAGGGTAGTTCTTTACGAAACGCAAAAAAAGAAAAGGAGTTGAAAAATGTTTTACACGTTAATTTTTTGTTTGAATTAGTTTACTTTCTTTTGTATGGTTTCTTTATTTAAAACAATGTTTTTCTCTTTTTTTTTTATTATTTTTATTTAATGCGATTTAGAAGATAGATGTTTGTCACTACTATCTTATAAATTTATATTTTTATGGATTTTTCTTTGGAGACACTCTATCGGTGACTTTCTAGGAGTATGAATCCTACTTAAAAGAATCAGTTGCTAGTTTTACTTTTAAGCTTTTTACTAATTGAATTGTAAATAATTAATAGAAAAATAAATAAATATGAAATGTAATGCTGAATATATAAATATATAAATTAAATTAAAAATTTTAAATAAAATAAAAATAAAATAGATAAAAACAAAAATTAATTAAAAGATTCTAACGTTTGTAACGTTCGTTTTCGAGCATACCATTCAGATCATATATTTTTATATTATCTATTGTTATCGCGCCGATACGAGAGGGGATTGCAGTTTGGTAGGAGAGAATATGTCTCTTCGATAGTCTATGATTTAAATTCATGCATTTTATCTGCGAATCTGATTAAATTCAGATTTATTTCTTAATATCCTCGCCCTTCATTCTGGGTTATTGCCATCTTTAAAAAGGGCCCTATTAAGGACCAGTTAAATTATACCAGAAATTACGCAGTCTGTCGACAGTCAGTTTGAAGCCGACACCATTTTGCAGTTCTGATCCACATCAAACCAAAATCCGACAGGTTGTCCCTTGGAAGGAATTCCATCCAATGGTAGTTCCGTTTCGCATCCAACGAAATTCCGACAGGAAGTCCCTTGTAGGAATACAATCCAATTGCAGTTTCCTTCCACATCTAACGAAAATCCGACAGGAAGTTCCTTGAAAAGAATTCAATCCACCTTGCAGTTCCGTTCCACCAGTAATCGAGAAATTATTAATTATTTAATTAATTTTTACTAAATAATAATTAAAGTAATAAATCTACTTAAAACTGATTTTTTGAATTTTATTTGTGTGTCTTTACTTGGCGCCCTTTAATTAATGTTTGGAGAGAATTAAATAAAACTCAGAAGGAAGCCACGACCCTCAGGAGCTAGACTAGGGTAATTTAAGGGTTACAAAGTTGGCGCCCAATGCCAATTTAACCTTTAAAGGGCTAATTAAGCTACAAGATATAAGTAAAACCCAAAAAACAAGAGTTAATTGAAAAAGAAAACAGAAAAAAGACCAGTTACAGAAAAAGAAAATTGAATTTTTGTTGGTGTATAATCCACAAGAGAGAGTTATCTACCTGTTGTACAATCTTTGAAAAAAACGGGCTTAGTCCAAAACTGCAGAAAAATTAGAAGGGATCGTACATAGTGAATAAAAAGATGACGTGGTCTATCAAATCATTAATACCACCTAAGAAAAGCCAATTAAAATCCACTTTGATTGACTTACATTCTTCAATGTAAGTAGATGACACCCAAAGGAATTCATCTACAGGAAAGCAGAGTCACTATTGCGTAATAAAGATTGATAACTTAACATACCAAACGGTGACATCGACTGATTAACAATTGCCAGAATCAATCCCTAAGGTTCTGGATACTGATAAACTTATATTTTAAGCGATCGATTGTTTTGGCTGTCTGGTTAATGTGCCCAAAACAGTTATAAATCGCTTGTTTAGTTTTTGTATTATGGTTATTTCGCTGAATTAATTGGTTTTAAAATATATTTAATGAGTAAATTCAAAATGTTGATAGTAAACGTATTCTTACCTGTTTAAAAACACTTAACTTACATAAAGGTACTTGTAAAAAAACTTCTTGATTTGTAGCTAATTATATTTTTCAACGTTTATTTAAATTTATATCTATGGTATAAATTATTACATTTATTAGATTTATTGCGTAATTCACCAATTTGATTTATTTTTTGCAACAACAATCACATATAATTTAATCACAATCAACACAATTAGATGTCAATAGCTACGAGAAACTCGTTTTGTAGCATCACTTTTTTTTTAATTATTCGTAATAGTTTGTTTTGCTTTAATGGAGTACCCTCAGGCGATAGGAAACGACAAATGAAAGGATAATGAGTACCACCAGTTTATCCATGTTCAAAATGAGATCGGTACCTGAAACAAAATATATTTCACTAATTTGTTTTGTTTAATTTTCTTATGACATATGACTTAAAACATATACCTACAATACTCCAAAAGAAGCTTTTAGCAATGGACTCATGTGTCCAAGAAGCCATTAAAAACGTCTTAATTTAGAAAGAATATTTATTGCCTTCGATAATCAGGCTGCTTTAAAGGCTCTATAATTTACCGCGTTTGAGCCCAAAACAGACTATGGTACCAGAGCTTAATGGGAATATCGTAAAAGAGATTTCTCGGCAAAAGGAGAAGCTAGTGCTCCTTTTTCGAACCTGAACCGTTCTGTGGCGTCTCAAAAATCCGCATTATGGATGAAGGTTGTAATTGGGAAAAGAATTTACTGGAAAGACACTTCAGGCAAAAAACAAGGTTACTCTAAATTACTCTTAAAGCTTTAACAATTTGAACTCAGAGTAATCGCTGTCCGCTGAGGTACCATCTCTGTAAAATAAAAAAAACTGGACAGCGAAACATGCAAATCCTGTAAATATGCAGGTGAAACGGCAAAATATTATCAGCACCTGCAGGATAATCGTTTGCTACTAACAAAAAAATTATCTACGCCAATTCTTATAGAGCCTGATCAGATAACAAATGTACATCCTAAACAGATTATAAATAGACTTTTCTAAAGGATTTATTATAAGATGTAGGGTGTACAGAAAAGATCTTACAGGTCGCAGTGTAGTAAGGTCACCTAGGCCAATCAACATCACTTGTTTTCTACAATCTACCATACTGTTACTAGGAACCATCATTACAGCTACCTAATAATTAAAATCATTTTTTATAATCACTTAACTAATACCAAGTTTAACAACAGTAAATAATACCTTTACCACCGAGCGTACAAACATACAGTCTCGACCAGTAAATAAAATTAAAGACTTTTCTCTAATCAAGAGGTATTCGATGCTTAAAAATGATACTCAAAGTTTAATCTTTCCGCAGTCATTTTAGTTTCAATTAATTTAAAATTCCGTCTTTTTCACATACCTCCATTCCTTTGATCTTTCTGGCCATCAATGACGAGCGCCAGTTTAGGAGCATCCTCCTGCACTTCCGTCTCTCTATAGGCGTTGTAGAGAGTAAACATGGTGGCCAAACAGCGCAACCTTAGTTTGCTTTTGTCAAAGAGATCTGGACGCGTTTTCATGGAAAATGTTGACTGAACGGTCTCCAAACCAGGCAGAGCATCAAAATGGAAGATTGAATTCTCGATGTTGACGGCGTCAAAGTAAGCGTCGCCATCGACGTTGTGATCCCATGAGTGCATCTGCAATCGAACAAATTTTTATTTATATTCACTGAAAACTCTTAGTGGTACTATATACGTATAAAATAAAATTAATTGAAAATAAATTGGATTTGGATAAAGTAAATACTATTTTCGTCTATAGAGTGGAATATTTGTGTTACTTTAATAGCTTTTATCCAGATATAAAAACATACTTGGTGTTACCATAGGGATTTAATTTAATGATAGTAACTTTAAAGTGAATTTTATTTGAACATTTCACCCATTAAGCAAACACTGATTTTTTAAGTTACTTTTATCACAAAATAAATTTCTACTTTTTAATATCTAAAGTTAAAGTGGCCATTAAACCATTTATAACAAGGACAACTGCATTCGCTTGCTATTAACAAACGATATAGATTACAACTTATATCTGATAAATTTTAAGCATGAGATTCTTAATTTGTATTAAAACAAAGTTAATGTAAGAAGTTAAAGAAAAAACATCACATATGCATTATATACACCGGGTTCGGAAAACCGATAAAATGTTATCGTAACATTGTCCGATCTAGACCAAAATCAATCGGGTTGTTCTTTATAACATGATTAATCTATATTCCAATTTTATATCTCGCTGACTTTCCGTTCAAGAGTTATAGCGTACACAAACGGAGGTAAATATGCATTAAATACACGAGCTTCGAAAAACTGTTAAAATTGTATTGATAAGGTTATCCAATCTAGACATAAGAGTTTTAAAAACAAAATTTTATGACCCTGTGACCTTTCTATCAAGAGTCATAGCGCACACGGCCGTAGGGACACACAAGCCGATCTTATAAAGTACCTACGTCGATGTTACTTTATAAATACATTTTTGAGTAATTTTTATCAGTTTGAATGGAATATATTGTATTACTGTAGGCTTTGTCAATTTACAGCAACTATTTTTATAATAATTGACAACTCCCAAATGCTCTTTTACAGGCAGCTAAGCTACACCTTAAACAATCATGATCAAAAGCTCCCCAACAAAGAAGAATTGACAAACTACTGGTCCTTATATATGGTCTAATCAAAAATAACATAACAGCAACACCCAATGGATAAGATCCGAAGAGAAGGAAGTAAACATCGAATAAATGGCTTTTGACACCTTAACAGCAGAGAGGTGGCCGAGGTATCAGGAATTGACAACATTCAGAACTTCTGAAACAAGAAGTTCAGTAGCCCGAACGAAGCACTGGCAGCGATGTTTACGCATACCCTCCATCATCCAGAAGATATTCCTAAATTTCTTATGCTTGGTTCGACCTTTATGCCAATTGATTATTCATGCTGTGATTTTGGTTTAAGCACAGAGGGGGTGCCGTAATATATACAATGCTTTCGTGGATTACAAGCATTTGATAGCGTTCCCCATTCTTGGCTCATTGATATCTTACAGATTTACAAAATACACCCTTTTCTAATTTATGTCCTCGAATTAATAATGAAGCAGTGGCGAACCAACGTCCCCCTACATCTGAACGGTAAGCATCTTGGCACTAATGAAATTATTATCCGTAGAGGAATCCATCAAGGCGACTACCTTATTCCACTTTGAAATTGTTTGGCAATGAATCTACTCTCCAGCATGCTTAATGACTCGGGATATGGATTTTAAATATTAAAGCTAAAAGAAACACCAGCTTGAATATCTTTCATCCTCTATACAAGACATAAAAGTTTACGCCTCAAATTCACATTTGCTTGATATCAGTGGAATTTTTTTTAATGATGTACAAAAACAACTTGGAACAAACAACCGTAAACGTTGAAATAGGAAAAGTGGTTAACGGAGATGTCAAAAATGCCATGGAAAATAGGAAGACCTACAAATAACTAGAGTTTTAGCAGGCTAAGATGATTTATCAAAAGCAACCTAACCAAAAAAATAGAGTGCAATTAACAAAATGTGTTTTATTGAAATCCGATTTAAACGCAGAGAGTCCAATATAATCAGTTAATAACTATGCTGTATCGGTCTGGTATACTCTTTATGAGTCCTAAAATGTTCAAAGACTGAATTGGAAAGAATTCAGCGATTAATTCGAACTAGTATGACAAAACAGAAATGTCATCATCACCCGAAGTCATCAGTCTTTAGGAAAACACTACCGCAGAAAAATAAGAAGGAGCTTTTACTGACATTGTAAACCAACATAACAAGCAGATAAAGAGACTACGAGATTTCTTTTTTAGGAAATCTTAAACATCCAAATTGCATGAAAGTGAAAGCAGATAAGAACAACTATGTTCTAAACCTCGCAAACGCAGACGTAAATCTGGAAATCATAACAGACTGCGATTAGCAGTAATAGTGGGCCCAGAAAGCACTAAATGGACGACACCACAATGACCTAAACCAACACCACATTGAAAAGGAAGCGTCAAATAGGTTGCTTTCTAAGGTAACATTGTTTATTGAGACGAAAGGATTTGTGAATGCGATTCAGGATCAAGTCATTAATACAAATAAATATAAAAAAAATTGTTAGAGGTGATCCAAATTATGCAAAAAGAACCAAAAAACCACGGCACCCATACAGCTCGTAACATCGGGCTGTTGAACTTTAGCTGGCACCGATTACTCAGACACACCCAGGTGTGCAACAGCTACACCAGAACTTGGCCAATAAATTTGAAATACTTAGAACATACACTCCTTATAACAAGTCCCATCTCCAGACAGTTCTTAAGAATGCTGATTTTAGGCTCTGTTACGATAGGCCTGTTATCACCAATAGACAGGTGACGCATAATCGGCCAGATATTGAGGTAGTGGATAAAAATGCTAACTTAATTTGTCTAGCTAGTGGATGTTGCTGTGCCAAATAACGTTTTGAAAAAATACAACGAGAAAATGTCAAAATACACCGATCTTGCCGTTAAGTTACAACAAATGTGGCATGCTGAGAAGGTCGAAGTGATACCAGTGATCCTCTCATCTACAGACCCGATCTCTAAAAGTCTCTTAGAAAGCATTGATAAACTGGGACTTTATAGGAATACGTTCATCGACATCCAAAAGGCAGTGATTCCGAACACGTGTCAAACTGTCCGGAAATTTCTTAATATGTTAATATTAATATTGAGCGTCATCCCATTCGCGTTTACGCTTGGGGTAGGCGAATATTACCAGCATTTGCTGAGTACGTATAAAAGTCCTTTTTACATAATAGTAAAATGAAAATAATAATAATTTAATAAAAATAGTTAATAACATTTCATGGGTATTATAATATTTGTCAACCCTCATGAGAACACCCTTTACGACCAAAATATAAAAAATGTGGTTATATTTTTTTAAATTAAAGTGTTTTGCAAACATCTTTATTATGGTTATTCTTTATATCTATTCAGGCGTAAGAATGCTTTTACTGCATGAAATATGTTTGGTTATCCGAGTATTCTTATTCCTTATGATCCAAAATGCCTGCTTCGAAATTTTAAGAAAAAAAAGGAAATTGTTGTTTTGTTTTTAATTCTCCTTTAAAAGCAATATCTTAAGAAAATACATTTTGTAGGAATGTCAAGCTCTTTAATGGCATTTGAGCCAAAACTTTCTAAAAAGCTTAGTTTTGAAAATGGTTTAGTTAAAAAGGCTTGCATGAGCTGCAAATTTAAACCACCATCTTATTTAATATTAATACTAGGTACCTAAAAAAAATTTAAAAACTAGAGCTTAATTGAAATATATTTTTAAACACTTTAAAATGGGTTTGTTGTACTTTCCTTAAAAAATAAACATCTTTTAACACGAAAGAAATATCCATTCGTATTAAGTTTAAAGCAAATGAATATCTTTGATTTTTTATTCTCTACATTTTTGTCCTTTATGTTTCCTAAAATTATAACTTTTTGAGTTATTTATCAAAAAGGTATTCAAAGCATCCGTTTTTCCAACAAAAATGGTAAAATTTAAAACAAATACCATAAAATTTTAAGTGATGGAATATGAGAAAATATTTGATAAAATTTGTATAGTTATTATGAAGCGTGTTATGTGTTTTAACGTTCGTCGGCACTCACCGAGTGTTATTATTTTTTATTTTTTAATATACCTAAGTCATAAGTATCATATTTACTTTAAAATCAGATATTCAAAGATTTTATTATTTACAAGGATTGAATATTAATTTCCTTTCAACGGGGCTAAATACCTTGAAATATAAACTAATTAATTTGTAAATGCTTATTATACATTTAGTAGAAAGTCAGAATCATGACTCTCTAAACACTTAAATTCGCATACTTACTACCATTTTGCATTCAGATGAAATGAAATTACATCCCAAAATTACGTTTGCACATGTACTCAAAGGTATCACAAAGATGACAAGTTTCTGTTAATACATTGAGAAATAGTGTATGTACGTTCGAATTATCTAGAATAATTATTCAGAAACAAATATATGATTTTGCTAATTAAGATAATATTTCAGCAAACACCAATTAATATTTATTAGGGAGCCATGAATGATGTCTTTCCTACAGTCACCAATCGTACTGCAGCTTAATTAGGCTTATTGTACTTCTTTTATTCCAGGTTCTTTATACTTTGTACTAATTTGTACAGATCCAAAGGATGGGAGTCATATGTTTGAGAAGTTACGATTTCCTGCGATTCAGTTTCTCGCAGAATGTGTTTTAGGCTGCCTGCAGCTTGAGTTGAGTGTTGGATTTTACCATTGCTTACGTTAATGGGTATCTACCTGAAATGTAGGCAGGTATTTTGGAACCGTGTGTTTTGATGTCTTCTTTAAAATGTCTTTTCCAACATTTTACTTTATTCTTCTGTATATGTACTTATGTAACAAAAATTTTGCTTAGATGACAAACTTATAGGTCGAAGGTTAAAGAATGTATAGCTTAGAAGATAAATCTGATAATTTTTAGGAATTTGGTATGTAAGAGGACCCTGTTGTAGGACTTACGTCCTTTTCAGGGAATGGATGGAAATGTTTAAAGGGAGTTAGTATCTGTCGTCGGCTCCGTTCTAACAATTTTTCCAATTTGCATTTCAAAGTGCAGTTGGATCTTCTCTTCAATCATCAATGGTGCTTGAACGTGCCTAAACAGTCTTTCTTCTTTAGTGTGAGTGTAAGTGTTGTGTCAAAGTGTGACCCACGTCGTCCATTGTAGGGTTGAGAGATTGACGCTGTGGCGTGTCTACTTTGTCGCGTCGTGGAGCCCTTCCATTTGGCAAGGACGAAGGGAACCACAGAAACCTTCGCCAAGGGCCCATTTTTTTTTTCGTATCCAGTTGTGGAGTTGGGGGCACTATCTAGCGGTAGCAAAGGGAAGTTTCGTCCGGCAGGGTTGTCAGGTCTTCAGGAATGTCCAAGTCTACTACGGATTGGAGAAGTCTAAGGTTAGGAAGGGGGACCTTTTTTTTTCGGAACTTTGTATCTTCTTTGGAGTCCTCCATTCCAGTGTGTATGGAGGGTCCGCTGGGCTAAAGTGTTAGTTTCCTGCAGAGTCCGGACGGCATAACGGTGACATAACTTTTATTGCTGCTGTTTGAGTGTCTCTAAGAGCTAGTTATGCCAAGTCAAAGCAATCTTTAAAGCTTGCTTAACTTAATAATGACATTTTTTGTTGAATCTTTTGCCGTCCTACCAAAAATTGCGTATGTAAAGTTGGTTAAGCTTTAAATTCAATATTACCTTTAGGTGCTCAACCTCTTTCAATATGTTCATTTTCTGAAGACACCTTGAACCTGTTACATTTTATCTCTTATTGCAGTTTTTTAATTTTTTAGTTAGTTAAAATAACCAGAACCAGAATGTTAAAATCGAAGTCTATATTAAAAATATAGTAGATTTAAAATAAATAAACAAATATATTTTGTTTTTCACGTAAAACAAGGGGCGTGCTCTTCATATCGTGCTTAACAGTTTAAGGTTTTTAATTATATTTTCAAATAGGTTAAACGAATTACTCTATTAGGCGTATCTACGCTTGATCACAGTTTTTAAAATATGTTGATACAAATTTGTTTATATGTACAACTTTACTTAACTGTACAATAATTTCTACAATTAGTTGCCTTGTTATGTGTGACCGGGTTGACCATTGAATTATGTCAGTAACATGATACAGTAACCTATCGATCACAATTCGTGTTTATTGTCACCAATAAACATAATTTGTTTTTGATTACACCGAAATAGATCAATAATTAATTCTAAACCCATATCACTATATCTCGGAGCCGGAATGAACAAAGAAGTTAGTGCGGCTATCAAATTAAAGACTCCAAACGCAAATTTCACCCTAACCGAATAAAAATATAAGACAGGGCACAAATAAAGTGACTTAAAGTTTGATGTTTCAATGGTCGATTTAACAAATCTTTCCTCTCATTAACGTTATCACTTAAGCATCCAATAGCTTAAATGGTTAAAGCATGCCTGCGTCTAAGGCAGTAGTAGTGGGATCGAGTCCCACTGGATGTGACATTTTTTCAATTTCTCCTTAATGTCATTTTAATAATTTCTTGTTTATATAATTTCTAAATTTCAAAAATTTCAAAAGTAATATACTGTGATAAATAAGATAATGCTCACCTGTTTATCGTTCACAAACCAGGTAATATTAATTGCAGGATAAGATCCTGGTGACGTACAATTCGCTTTTAGATATGCTCCTGGTGCTAATTTTTGAGCTTCTACCTTTAGAACTGGTCCATCGTCAGGAACGTCTGCAAAAATAAATTTAAAGTTTAAAAGTAAAATCAAGCATTGAAAAATGTAATCAAACAATTTATTCAGACTGGTAAAGATCTGTTTCATATTGATGTCAAAGTATTGATTTCAGGCTCGTTAATTAATTGTAATATCAACTCTTTAGAGAAACGGAATCTCATTATAAACACGGTATCATCACAGACTTTAACGGCGTTGTATCTCATTCTATATATTTTCGGCCTAGATATAGCATTTCTTATACAGGTTTATTCATCTTCTGTAAATGTTTTCCTGTCTCTAAATTTAAACTCAATTTACTTTTACCGAATGTTTTGTAGTATATTGTTACTTATATATTCCAAATAAAAACCTTACAGTAAATCATCGATCTGTCACAGTTTTTCTTGAACATATAGAAAGCAATGTATAAAATTTAACAGGTGTTAGCTGATTTAACAAATACTAGATAACAAATATATAATAATTGTAAATATGTACTTAATAAGTGGAATGTGAACTTGTTTCACAAATCCAATTACATACAAATATTTACAGTTCTTTTTTGATTTCTTAATTTCATTGATGAATGTAAGTTGTAGAATCGTTGTGCAATGATCAGTAACCATAGTTTTAAGAATTATGGGAATTGCATTTTCTTTCACTTCATAAATATAGAATTAGTCTATGCAATTAAACTAATATTGTTAATTGATATATGATGAGCTTATGGAATCGATCGTTTCATTAACATATTAACATTGAATTAGCAATATTCTGGTTGAGTGATATATAGCGTCTATATATACAATATAGATTACAAGAGGGGTTAAAAGGGAGCTGCTTTAATCAATATATTGTAATTATTTCTTAATATGTAGAAAACAAATTAAATAACGAAGTTAGTGGGTAGTGGGATAAATAGGTCCGGAAGTCTTTTCACACCAATGATTGGCGTAGGCTAATACTGTGTTTCTAATTGTAAGAAGTAGAGAAGAACTGGCATTTAGGCCAAAAAGACTGGATCACAATTAGAACTTAAGAGAGTGGACAAATTTATGTGTCTGGATGCACTTATCGATCAGACATGTATGGAAAAAGCTAAAATTCAGTTAACACTGACCAAGAGTAATAGATGGACCATGGCCAAAATAATAAAAGCTAAAGAAATATCGCGTAATACAAAAGAAAGATATTTTGCAGAATAGTTGGCGAACACGTAATGCAGAGAGAATGGAGAAGACAAACAAATAGTAAGAAAACATGTACTACTAAGGCTCGGGCAACTAGAAAGAATGCAGAAAGGCCAGACAAGTCAAGAATGTTAGTTGGAGAGCTCCTGAAGGCAAAAGTGATAGAAATACCAAGATGGAAGTGGAGATGTGCAGTAATGTCAGAGAGTTGGGAATCAGAGGTTGGAGGCTGATAGTTAAAAACAGTAAAAAGTAAAAATTATTTATTGAAGAATGGGCCTTAAAGTCCTGTTAACACTATACATACATATATATATATATATAACATCTATTAAAAGAATAGGTTGGATAAGGATGGCTTGTTCGCAAAATGTTCATTAAGAGCTGACACGTTACGTCATGTATATCGTGGACTAAGTTTAAGGTGGGTACAGCAATATGGGTATTGGTAATAAAAAAATTAGTTGGTTGTTATCCACAAAAAAATGCTGTGATTTGTCTCTAACATAATTTAAAAAGAATAAGAGTTTATAGAGGATCTGGTCAACAAGAAAGACTTAGTTAGGTAGGTATGTACAGATTGTTTTTTCCATCATATCCTGGAACTTATTGCCCTTCCACAAGCCATTTGCAAGCTCTGATTTACGTTTAATTCAGAGTTTTGCAAGGCCACATACTGTGGCAACAGTAAAAGAATAATTTGATAATTGCCATTGACAGCACAATCGCCAGAACTTAATCTGATTAAACAACTATAGGATATGCTTTAGAAACAGATTGTTCCTTATCTACATACTTGCCTTCAAATGAAATTAATAATTGAAGACGGGAAAAACCTTTAATTAATGCTGCTTAATTAAATATAGACTATTTTTATTAAATAAGTGCTTTTCTCAACTTTTGTTTCATTATTTCATTAAAAATAAATCATTTTACTCTGAAATTAAAATAGTATGTCACGTTTTAAAATTGTATTAAAATTATGTTTAAAGGGAAAACACTTTGTGTTTTTCAGACATTTTAATGAGTGTATTTTTTATTTATTTAAATTTTTAAACTTAATACTTTCTGTCAATTTTAATATATAATTAAAAATGCATATAAAGATATAATTATTTATTATTTAGTGTGTGATAATTTTACATACATGTTTTAGAAAGTATGTCAGAAACATATACCTAATGTATAAAGTTAACTAAACATGTACAATGCATCAGCCTTCACAAAGTTTGAAATTTTAGTTGTTTTTCGAGACAAACCCCACACACTCCAATGTAATTAACTGAGAAAGCGAGGCAAAACTGATTCATTATGCGAGTGTGGAAATGTTCAAACAATGGAACATCTAACAAAATGCCCAAAACTACTCAAACACCTGCACCTTGTATGATTTATCGTTTGACAAACAAAATTTTATCGATATAGCTTAAATATTTCCGGAAAAGTTATAGGTACTCATGAGAAGATTTTTTGTGTAGTTAATTATTGTTATTTAACATAAAAATATGAAGGTGATTAGAAAAAATATTAAAATTAAACCGAATCAATTATTTATTTATTCTATTCTATATATATATATATATATATATATATATATATATATATATATATATATATATATATATATAGATATATATATAGATATATATATATATATATATATAGAAAAATGAATGTTTGTCTGTATGTATGTATGTCTGTATGTCTGTATGTACTCAATGAACTCAAAAACTACTGGACCGATTAATATGAAAATTGGTATGTATATGTATTTTTCCACGGAGAAGGTTTGTATGATATGCTCATTAATGTCACTCGCCACCAGGTGGTACTGCAGACTAGCAACTTCTGCCCCTTCAACCGATTGTCATGAAAATTGGTATTTATATGTATTTTTCCACGGAGAAGCTTTGTATGATTTGCTCACTGATGCCACTCGCCACCAGGTGGCGCTGCAGACTAGCAACTTCTGTCCCGTATAACCGATTGTCATGAAAATTGGTATGTATATGTATTTTTCCACGGAAAAGGTTTATATGATATGCTCATTGATGCCACTAGCCACCAGGTGGCGCTACAGAGTAGCAACTTCTGTCCCGTTCAACCTATTGTCAGGAAAATCAGTATGATGATGTATTTTTACGGGTAAGATGAATATGATATTCGTATTAATGGAAGTTACCACCAGATAGCGCTTCCATGTATAAAATTCGATACTGATTAATAGATATCTACACGAATTCGTATAAATATAAGTTCGAAAAATATATTTTTGGTGCGATAAGTAAAACAAAACTATAAACTTTCTTTCCTTCTCTATATCTTCTTCTCTTTTATTTTCCTTGAATTTATTTTAGTTGCTGGCGTAGCAACGCGCGCCGGGTGCAGCTAGTATGCTTATAAAATGTACCTTTACGATAATTAAAACTTATGTTTTTTAATAAGGAAAATATCTCGTTATCCCTTCATTTTTAGTATAATACTACCGTTTTAATCTTTCCATTTTTTTAAATATTTATATTTATTTATATTGCATTTTATAATTATATTTTCATATATAATATTCTAAAATTTAACGAGCGTAGGCTATTATCAACAAAGCTGAAGTTTACAACCATTTTCTTATACTTTTAATTTGTTAAATATTTCGTAAATTGAAGTATCTTATATTTTAATTAAAGCAGTTCCTAATGGCATAGTGTTTTGAGCAGCTAAAATACTTGATATTTTTCTTTAACGTATCAAAAATAAAAACCATCAAATTTAAGTCCAGTGAACAGAAAACAAAATAATGGTCGTTGTTTCCACTTGGTTTAAAAGATAAGTAACATCAGACGGGCGAATGGGCAAATTTTCGGCAATATATGGTCAAAAAGTTATCCGTTAGCTATAATACGAGGGTTGTTTTTATAGTTTTGCATATAGCCGCTTTAAAGGCGCCACCGATAGAACCTTCATACACAATTTAACCTTAATCTTTTGTTGACAAAAATCCAGAGTTTCATTGCTATGCAACAAGTCGTGTAGGTAGTGTAAATTTTTGTTGGTGGGAAGATGGATCTTAGTGGAGAGCATTTTCAAGCAATATTTTTTTATAATTTTTAGAATTAGCCCAACAGAAATGTTTTGCTTAAATGGTTTCTGTATTTGGGAATAAAGCACCGCACCAGTCAACGATTTCCGCTGGTATTATGAATTTCAAAGTATTTGCTCCAGTCTCAGCAACGAATCTAGGCAAGGTCCAATCAAAACAGCAGTTTTACAGTAAAACAATGATGCGTTTTGTCAGCTAATTCAGGACTATCGCAGTATAACATACTGAGAAAGGAATCTATGGGCATTTTAAAGACCTCCATCCAAAATATCCTACATGAAGAACTAGAGCTACGCAGTTGGTTTTTCGTTGGATCCCATATTTGTTCACAGAAGAGCAAAAAGCAGTTTGCGTCAGTTGGTTTCAAAAAACATTGGATCGGTTCAACAAAGGCAGTTTAAAAAACGTTTATAGTACTGTGTGGGTGTTTTACGATAAGCAAAAAGAAACAAAAATTATGCGTTCAAGAAGTGTGTAAAAGAAAATGGTCGTAACTATTGTGATCATGTGGAAACAACTACTTTAAAAAATCGAAGAACGGTTACTTTCAATGAATATATAAACGTTGGTTTACCAAAAATGATCGCGAAACTTCTACAAAGCAACACATAACAACGAATTCACCTACATCAGGATAATGCAAGTGCACACACTGCCCACCCAATCAAGTTTTTGGAGCTTCAAAACATCGAATTGTAAGACCATCAAACGTATAGTTTCGACCTTAGTCCCAACGACTTCTTCACGTTCCCAAAAATCAAGAATACAATGCGTGGAGAGCGATTTTAGTCGCCAGAAGAAGCCATCAATGCCTTTAAAACGGTAATTTTGCAGGTGTCAACTAAACACTAGAATAACCGTTTTATCAATTGGTTGGAAAGTATAATCTTGGTTGGACATATTTTGAAAAGCAATAAAGTTCTTTAAATCTATATATTGTTTGTCTTTTTTTTTTTATTAAGTATGTCCCCGTAGGTATAGACCTAAATACAAATGTACCGAGAACATCTATTGGGGCAGAAGAGGTAATTTATTAACTTGGGATTTAAAGGCCTGCAAGTTAGGACGAGTGGGGAAGACGTAGAGAGGTAAGGAGTTCCACAATCTGGAGACCCTGGGGATGAAGGAACGATCGAATCGATCCGTTCCCGATATCGGGCACTGGACAGTATAAGGGTGCATGGAGTTGGCACGTCGCGTTGCTCTGGCTGGTCTGGCAATTGGAGTCATTATAGAGCGGAGTTCTTCTGAGCAAAATCCGTTTATGTATCGGTAAAACTAGGAAAGATCAGCCACTGCTCTTCGGTGGAATAATGGGGCTAGGTTTTTGGTGATACTGGTGTCGTTTATTAGTCGAACTGCCCTTCTCTGTATTGCATCAAGAGCTCCGAGCCTTGACGGAGCCGCCGATCCCCATACATGCGAGCAGTATTCAAGATTAGGCCGTATTTGGGCTTTGTAAAGAATAGCCAAGTTGGATGGAGAAAAATATTTCCGTGCTCTTAACAGAAAGCCTAATTTCTTTCCTGCTGCAGTTGCTATGGATGCAATATGTTCGTTCCAGAGTAAGTCTTAAGAGATCGTGATACCAACCAGCGTAATGGAGTCGCCCGCTACCAGTGTATGATCGTTGATTGTAATGGATGAGTCGCATGTTCGCCTCTTGTTGGATAGGCAACATGTCCTTGTCTTGGAAGCGTTGAAATTAACAAGATTCTCTCTTCCCCACTCATCTACAATTCTCAAATCTTGATTGAGAGAAGCCGTTGTGGATCTTCTGTCCTCTTCCAAAATATCTAGAGGTATGGGACGGTTGTGAGCTTTGCTACAGTGTAGGTTGCTATCATCTACAAAACCATGTATCGGGTTATTAGTGGCTTCTAGTAGATCATTAATGTGTAGTAAGAATAGAGTAGGGGCTAGAGCCGATCCTTGGGGAACTCCAGCGTTGATCTTGTAGAGGTTGGAAGAATGTCCATCTACAGCAACTTGGATGTGCCTGTTGGAGAGAAAGTTGGATATCCATCTGCAAAGGTTTTGCGAGAGTCCGTATGAAGGCAGTTTGTTCAAAAGAGCTGCATGCCACACTTGATCAAATGCTTTTGAGATATCTAGTGATACTATTTGAGTCTCCACATAGCGGTGGATGGCATCACTCCAGACATGAGTTACATATGCTAGCAGATCGGCTGTTGACCTTTGTTGGCGAAAACCATATGCCTGTCACTTAAAAGGTTGTGTGTCTCAAGGTAACTCAGGATCTCGTGATTGACGTATTTCTCCATAGTTTTGCTAATAACAGATAGAAGAGCTATGGGTCTGTATTTAGAAGGCTGGGTTTTAGAGCCTTTCTTGAGGACTGGTTGTACTCGAGCAGTTTTCCAGGATTATGGAAAAATACCAGTACCATATGATAGTTGAAATAGCTTAGTGAAAACTGGCGCTAGTTCAGGAGCACAACATTTTAAGAGTAAAGCAGGTATTTCATCGAGGCCGCTTGCTTTGTTGGTATTTAGAGTAGCAAGAACTTTCTGCACCCGCTTACCCTAAATATGATATTTTTCATTGTGTAGGGAGCCCGTGGAATAGAAGGTAGTTCTATGTTGTCCGGTGGGTTAAGTGTCGAGTTCTAAGAGAATATTTTGGCAAAGTGTTCTGCTTTTTCTTTATGACGATGTGCAATAATAAAAAGACAATGCTCGTATAATCCTCAACAGTTAAAGTCCCGCAATTAGTTGGTTAGCACTGCACCAACTCAGTATGCGTCCCTAAATATTTGTTAGACCTTTATCAAAGCTAAGTAAAGTTGATTTTTTTTTTGTTTACCTCCATATTTGTAGATTCGTACCTTCCGATTAATCGGTAAATAGGATTTCACCCAAATTATCATTACTTCAATTCTGATTTTTCACAACAAATTTTAGTCAAGCTTCTAATTGGCATTTCTGAAGCTTTCTTTACTTCTTTTAAATATTTTCTTGTTTAAATGGTAGTTGTAGTTAAAAAATGCATTGAAGTTTTTATTTTATGTTTACACGCTTTCGGTCCAGTTAAAGCATCTGCCATTTTCTTAACTACTTTTTCAGTAGCTTTCATGGCAGAAATTTTAAAAACCAACAAATCACACACTTTTTAATTTTTTTTTGGGTTTTTAAAAAATATACTTTAGCAGAACCTACAGACAAGTTTCATCCAATAATTTATATTTTTGTTTGTAGTTAAGTTCTAATTTATACTAAAGCGAAAACGAAATTATAATATACAATACTTTTCACGCTTGCTGAATTGTCGTGGTTCAAATTTTAATTTGATTTGTAGTAATTTAGATTCTCTGTTTTAAGAAAATAGGACAACAAATACTTTTAAACTTTACAAATTAAAAACTAATTAAAAGTGATTTATTGATAAGGTAACGAATTTAAATAACGTTAAAAAGGTTAAGGTTTTACTTTAGAAATAAGAAAAGTTAAATGATATATCTAGAAAAAAAACCGGAGGACGAATTTTCGATATTTTTTTTTTGGTTCCTTTGACATCACTTTAGAATTTAAATTCGCAAGAGGGAAAAAACTTTATGGACGCTTTTCTTGTGGTTACCTCCTAGACAGGACAAACACCCCCAATTTTTCTTTGTCTTCACATGTCTCTCAGCAGTCTTTGTTTTTATTTCTATAATATGTTATTTAGATTCAAGGTGCAAATTAAAAAAAGATAACCTGTACGAAAAACTTGTCCAATTATATGAACTTACAAGTATATACGATATGTATAATCAAAAACTCCAATTTTCCCAGCATCCAGCTTATTATGCTTATTGTAGGTATGTAAGGTTTGCACTCAAACAACTTTTTTATTAAAAAGCAAATTTAAAAAGGACCAACCTACGTTTTAAATAAAAATATTTCTTGATAGGAAGCAATATCTATGCTTAATACGTTAACTATAAACTGTATATTAGGAATTTTAAAATCTATAAACCCAACCGAAAAGGTATATACTGAAATGGATCCTCCCTCAGGAACACCCTTTTTCAACAAAATTCTTGGTCGTGGATTCAAGATTTCCAAATTAGTTGTCTATAAATACAAAAATTATAAATAAAAAAAAAATCTTTTGCTTCTTTCTAATTCTTTCTTCTTCTTTCAATATTCAATTCTTACTCTATATTTTCCTCTTCCTATTACTTTCCAATTCCTTCTTGCTGCTGCGTTTCTGTTTATCTACTGGCTTTTGAAACTTCTAAAATTTCTATCTCTCTCTGCTTTTCTATAATTTCCAATCTCCAGTTTTTTATATTTTATACGATTTTAATCTTTTGATCAATACCTTTTGTTTACTTTTTTATTTAAATTCAAAAATTCTGTTACTCAATTTAGTTTATTCAATGACAATTCTTTTTACAACCTTCAGTCTGACCAATTTATATATAATAATCCTCCTAACAACGTAGCAACGCATAAACAAACTAATTTTTATCAAAAAAAAACAAAACATCTACATAACAAATATACTTAATCTAGACAACCAATTTAAAAATAATGGATCACGTTCCAATATTTCATTGAAAGAACGTGCCCATGAAGAAAAATCCATATCAATACATATGGATAATCTCAGTAGTTCGAGTAGCTAGTTATTAAATTAAATTTGGAAATAGGTAATAAATTTAACAATTTTACGAAAAAAAAAAGAAAATAACGATATTTAAATTGTTACAAAACCTTCAAACAGTAGGTTGACAAAAAAATACTTCTCTGTTACATAACGTTACATGGTAATTAAATTTTAGGTATATGTGTAGAAACAGCAAACACCAGAGAACAACATGATTAACGTTTGTCCTTTTGTCACTAAGCCAAACCCTTATTCGGTTAAAAGATTTAAATGCACGAGCCAATCAAATTTTCAACGTGTTCCTTTAACCTGAAAATGTTAATTAATCGCAGTATATGTGCATTATTACATACCCATATGTCTCACTACTGTACGCATGCGACTAATTAAAGTTCAGAGAAATTAACGTGTGCCATTTCATCAATTTGACATTGTTGCAAGGATTATGTGAAGACAAGATCTGTGTCAATAAAGACAAGTAAAATTAAATTATGCTAATCGCACAAACAAGGTAATACAACTAACACGATAAATTTGTTCACTTAATAAAAGCCAAAGTTGAAAAAGTATGTGACGGATTAAAAAGACACTATTAGACCAGAGTAAATAGTAAAATATACACCATTTTCGAGACACTCGTTGATACAGGTACCTAACGTTTTCTTTTTGTTTGATTCTGTGATAAAAACAGATAACAAGCAAAATATGCAAATGATCTTATTTTTAGCTTATAAACATTAAAAATAACTTCGGCGCATCAAGATAAAATAGTATATTACACTACAAGGGCAGAAAGTTTGAGATTCCTGCACTGCGCGACATGATGCACGAGGCGAAGCCGTGGGCATCATGGCGCGCAGTGCAGGGCTCTCAAACTTTCTGCCCATGTAGTGTATACCTACTATTTTTCTTTGTACTATGCCGAAAGTACGAAGAAAATTGCCTTCTGTGTTAAAAGATATTGATGCCTGCCCTGACATTTGCAGTGACAGTGACATCAGTGCAGGAATAATTTCTTTCGGCCCTTTGTCTGCGCGACATTATCGCGGCATAAAAGTTAGGCTTTCTGCCGTAATATTGAAGCTGGAACGACATACTTTCGGCATAGTACAAAGAAAAAGTTTTTTTTTATTTGAAATATTGACAGTTTAACACAAATTAAAAAAACAATTAGACTCTATAAACCTAGGAACCCGAGTTAGCCTTTTTTAAATTTTCTGTGGTTTCTGATGGTGACATGTACTGACGATACAAGTCCACAATGTCTAAAGGAAGTAGTTCCAAGCACGAAACCCTGGGAAGGCACAAGCGTCCAGGATAAGGACGGATCAGACATACCGTATAAGAAGGAAGTAAGGCTTGATACCGACCTAATCCTAAGAAGACTAGGGCTGTGGACGGTCTTTGGGATAAGCCCAACAGAAAAGTGGTAGGTGTGGACTTTCTCCATGGATATGAAGTCAGTGGAGGCACTAAAAGCACAGGACATGCTCTCCCTCTTTGGGATAGGAAACATTAAATTCCGCCTGTGACTTAGGGAAGCTCAGAGTCGGAGGCAGGCTTAACGGCCCACCACGACAATGAGCCGACCACTCCACGACTTTGGAAGCGATCACTGGGGAGAGTGAACGTCTCCCTTCAATGGAGATGTAGAAACAGTCAGGGTCCTGTAGGCATATTTTCAACATGCAAAGGCTGCATCGACTATAGTGTGTCGGCGATATGAGAGAGAAAACGTGGATGTAATCCTTCTGCAGGTGCCATGGCTATAAAGAGGTAGGGTTGCAAACTTAAAACCGCAACATATACGAAACTAAGGTAGTTAACCCCGTACATGTATATGTTTTTCAAGATACTTAAGTGTAAATTAATTCCGTGCTATACACTGGCAGTTTTTTTGCAGCATACTGTTAATATCCACGAAAGAAGGCACAAGAAGGCTAGGAAGTAATGGTCGGCTTTTTGATCGTCTTGATTCAACACATGTTACATATAAGACTTACTCACTTCCTCCTTAAGCACATGTATGCAACACGTTAGTTATTAAAAGAGATTATTCGTCAAAGCGAAAAAATTTAAACAATAAACTCTAAGTCACTTTTTTCTTCCCTATCCTATATTTTTATTTGGTTAGGAGACCAAGACCATGTATTTTTAGTAAACTAATTGTTTTGAGATACCTTTTATGGGATTTTTGAAATTAAGAAAGTATATAAAAATAAGATGACATTAAGGAGAAATTCTATAAATATTGCATCCAGCAGGACTTGCGACCTTTACCTATCGCAGGAAATAGTCTCTTAGCATTTCAGCCACAGATGCATTGGTAATTTGATCGTCTTGATTTAACTTATGTCACATGTGATACTAACTCACTTCCTTCTTAAGCACATGTACATTGTACCTATGCATAACGTTATTGAGAGCGAGTGCTTATTTATTAATAAAATATATCGTACAGCGATTCGCGACTCTTTTCATAAACTTTTTTAAATACTTATGATACACACAATGCAAAAGCATCTGAAGGCATCTAAGCTGCACCTTTAACATATATGTGAATTTGCTCAACTCCTGTTATGGTTGCTATTATAAAGAGACTTGCTGATCTTTTTGGCAAACAAACAACAGAACCGTATGTAATTATGATTGATGTGTGACTCCACATAGTAAAAATAATAAATTATTTCCCAGACTATTTTTACCGTGCCTTTATAGGTGAGAATTACTCAGTTTGAGAGTTTTAGTTTAAAAATTTACCGTGAGTGGTGTTGCAGTAAAATTATCGACATTTTTTACTCGTGATTAGTAATTCGATTTATACTAACCCAAATAAAGTAGGTTTAATTTAACCAAACATCAGAGGTTTTTTTATTATTCATGAAAGTGAGGACCGGTTTTTAGACGTGCTTTAAGGATTAAATTACTCTCAATAAAGTGGAAAAATCCAATTTGGCTAGAAACTGATTTTATTTGTTTGTTTGGCGCCCACAACTTAGAGAGCTAGCTATGAAAATAACCCCGTTTTAAAGGTACAGATGGCTGTCAAGAGTAACACACAGATATTTTGCCTCTAGAGGAGAGCTTAATTTAGTATTTGCAGACCCCTTTGTTTTTGTTTATCCACAGCAATTGGTCTGTACCAACATCAAGTCTTAGTAGTATGAGGAACTACTTAAATTCTATCAAACAGTACCTAATATAAATTTAATGAAAAATATTTGTGAGATCATTTTTCTGAGTATACCTTGCTGGATATAAAATAACGATAAAAACTATTCTGCTCAAACAATATCAATTTTATGTTCTTTAAGAATTATCTGCTAGCTACATTTTCCTTTTTTGGATTATTAGAACATAGAGTACACAAACGTCTTCAAAATTACACGTAATTACATAAAACGACAAGGACTTACCTGCAACAAGAAGCCTTGCTGGCCTGATTTCTGTGTGGAAGAATGGAGCATCAGCACTAACTTCACATTTAAATTCTCCTGATGTGCCTCGTTCAACCGACGTAAGAGTGACTCGACTCGAGTTCGATGCGGAAATCTGAAACAAGTATCGTGTGTCAAGATAGGATTTTAGAGATAGGAATGTGTGGAGTGTAGTGTAAGAAAAATTTTATCTGGTTGTAAAAAAACTGCACCTGACACAATTTCTCAAATATCCCATTTATTGAATAGCGCTGGAGAAACAGTTATAATTTAATATTTTAAAAAAGTGATTTATGCGGACTAAAATTAATTTAAATAGATTACAGAACTGTAATAAGTCATTTCTTAACTTATATTTTATGTTAATAAATGTTACAACCTTATTTTTTGTGAATATATTAACAATTACACAAACGTATCTAATCATGGGTAAGAAAAAACGGTATACACGTTGGGAGATTGAAGAACAAAATCACTCACTAAAGTTATGAGAACTAAAAAACAATTTTTTTAATTATATATTACGTTTTAAAAAAACTTTTACTTTTAAGACCGTTATTCTTAGATCTAAATATTTTCGAACAGTTTCAATTTATTTTTCAATTCCAGATAGCTGGAAGAGCCGAGAGGTCGAAGGCTATGCTAAAAAGCTGTGAATTCTTGTATCCGTTGCTATTTATAAAATTACTCCCTTTAGGATATGGCGTGTCTTCTGACACACAATCGATATTTCTACACTAGACAGTAATTCACGGGTTGACCGTTGAATAGAAAGTTTCAAGATTTATTTTTACTGTTACTAAACAAAACAGAGGGATGTCAAATAGAAAAAGAATCGTAACGGTTTCTCAACTCTGTGAAACCCGCAGTATTATTCCATAAAAAGATTTTTTTAATTTATAAGACAGGTCTGACGTAATATTCGCCTCAAGGTAATCAGATAACAGGATTCCTGATTTATTCCAGAAGACACTTGCCATAAGCTTTCTGGTATCTGTTATTGACTTCCCGTATTTTGGTAATAAATTACCTACTTGTATTTAGCCTGCTTTGACGACTGATCCATTTTGCTGGTGCACTAGTAGACCCACTTCTCCCATGGTGACAAATCGTTGCACAAAAACCTCAGATGTCTCTTCAATTGGTGAAAACAAATTTTGAATTTTGAAGAGAATCTAAGCCTTGCAACTGTTGTTTTCGTTAATTGTATCTTAGCAAACCATTTCCTTAAGAGCGATTTACCTCCCGGATGGTCACCAACAGAGTGTGTCCTTGAAGAAAATCCATATCAATGTATATTTGTCCTTTGTAAATTGCCAATTTATTCAATCAACAATCTCTATTCTCTAAATAATTGGACTATTATTTTTTGTACTTAAGTATAAAACTATTACATGAAAGCAACTACTCTATAAACATTCCGCATCTTTCCTTTCTATTTCTAAAACAATATAAACGTTTTAAAATTAACTCTATAGAATTTAGTAAGTAGAATGTTTGTAAGCTTGTCATTGTTTCTTATTTCGGAAGTAAGACCCGGAAACTATTTCTCCTTCCGGAAATTGAAACCATAGAATGCGGAATAAAATAACTATTAAAGTAATTCTTAGTCAGGACAGAAATTTTGGACGACTTTTGATACTAATAGATTTCAAGTGAATAGAACTAGGAAATTGAGTTTAATATAATTACGGTATAGCATTTACATAACTGGAAATGTATATACAAGTAGAGATGAAAATTTTATGTACTGTAGTTCTTAAAAAATACCGCAATAGATAAAATTTGGTGATTATCTTTAATGAATATTATACCTGTTTGGTTGTCCTATTGACGAATGTTGATATTTATCTTTGAAATTACCAAATGCACTGTCTATTTTTCAATTACAGCTTTGGTAAAAAATAAATGTTTTCAATTTTCTTGTCGAAAAATACCTACATTAAATATTATATAAATAGTCTCATATATTTTTCTTTGTAGTTAGCGAGGTAAAAACATTCTTAAAAAACCTTACTTCAATCAACAACCCTCAAAGTTGGAGAAGTTTTGTGGCAATAAGAATGGCAAAAGTTAGTTTTTCAGATTCTTCGCAATTTATCTCTCGTACTGGTTGTGGTTCTGACTGAGATTAATTAATTTAATTTTTGCCGAGTCGGTATCGACAATCCTCAAATATTGAAGTATCTCAGATCCCAAATGACAGATGAGTTAGCTGATGGCGGTTGAGATTCGCCCGTGTCGATTTTTAATCACTGATTTGTCATATACGAACTGAATGAGAAGCTGCAAAAGGATGTGATTAATTAAAAATATAGGTCATTCATTTCACTCGCTTTACTGACTGTTGAAGTGCATATTTCAAAAATATTTTTGTGATTAATGACGAGCTGGCTCTTTGTTAATATACACTTTTTAACAGATATACAAAAGATTTTTTTAAATATATACCCTATGCATTACAAAATTTAATATTAATAGAAAAAAGAATGAAAAATTAGTTAATTTACCAATTCCACTGTATTTGATTTAATTTAATTCTTATCTAAAAATTAGTTAGAAGTACTAAAAGTATAACAAAAGCCCCATCTATCTAGCAGCGCAAATTAAAAGATTTGAGGTTTAAAACAGTGCTCCGAATTGGTCACTAACTGGTCATAATTGGTCCCTAGGTCCGACTAATTGGTCATTTATACAGAAATTATTGCAATAAGTATCAAGATGAATATCAAGATGATCCAAAAAAAAATTGCGCCTCTATTTGATTGTACAGAGCTCAATCAAATTAAATTTAATTGGTCACAAACTGGTCAACATTGGTCAGCGTTATTGACGAAGTTATTAATTACAAAAAGACTTTCAAGAACAACCAAATTTTGTAAGCGATCCAACAGTTGAAAAATTGGTCAAAAGTTTTTAACATTTGGTCATGGACACAAAAAAATATTTAGCGGCCCAATATTGTAATTTAAAACTCCTCTAGTGTTATATTAATTGGTTACGAATTGTTCACAATGTGTCAGTGGGTCAAAAGGATTGGTCACCTGTTTCAAACGATCTTAGAGAGGGTGTTTTAAACGTAATTAATACATGTGAATGTTAAGCACCCCAATATTAAAATTCATAGCTCCTCTGGTGCTATATTAATTGGTCATGATTGGTCACTTCTTCCAAAGGATCTTAAAGAGGGGCTTTCAAACGATCGTTTGAAACAGGTGACCAATTTTTCTGAGCTACTGACCTATTAGTGACCAATTAATACAGCACCAGAGGAGCTTTGAATTTTAATATTGGGGTGCACAACATTTATATATATCATTTACTCATTGCAGAAATTTATGTATAAATGAACAATTAGTCTGACCTAGTGACCAATTATGACCAATTCGTGACTATTTTAAACCGTAAATTTCTCAATTAGGGCCGCTAGATAGATGGGGCTTATAACAAAGCAAATGTAAGCAGTAGGTACCATCGAATTTATACACCGTTGCTTAAAATTTAGAGATATTAGATATTTTAAATATATATTTATTTATTTTATATTATATTAATATTGGCGAAGGTTTCTGTGGTTCCCTTTGTCCATGCCAAATGGAAGGGCTCCACGACGGAGGAGACAAGCCACAGCGTCAATCTCCCAACCCCACATTGCACCACGTGGGTGACACTCCAACACACACTTACACTCAGAAACGGAAGTTAGAAGACCAACTCTCCAGGAATACAAGAGGAAGATTTGTGAGAGCGGAACCGATGACAGACTGATGCTAACTACTTCCCAACATTCCATCCATCTCCTGAAAAGGACGTAAGTCCTACAAGATTACGCACCAAACTCCTAAAAATTTCCATATTTTTCTCCCAAACAACTCATTCTTGAACTTGAACTTGAACTTATATATTAATCTATTGAAAAACGTGATTAATTGTTAATAATTGTACGAAATTCGAGACAATATTGAAAAATTGTTAAAAATGGTTAAAAACTATGTACGAATTTTTTTTCAGATTTTGTTAAATAAAAAATTTAGCACAGAGTTTGCGAATGGCGCATATCGTGATTTTTGATATTGGGCACATCCTGAAGGGATTCCAGCAAAAAACAGCTTCCTATAGAAAATGTCCAATCTAAAACAGATCTTGCCTAGATTATTTGGTTCTCTTTTCATTCTGTAATATTTTTACTCCTTAAACTTTCCTGTTGATTTTATTTTATTGCTTTCTGAGTATAATGAATCCCAGCGCTAATAAAGTAGCTCACTCTCAGGGACCTCTTAACATTTAATCTAGCTCTACAAAAAAATCTCTAAATTAAATTAAACAATGATTTATTTTTACACGCTATAAGAGTCTTTTCACAATTCAAACTTTTATTACGAAGATCTATACTTATTCTTGTAAAAGTAGATCAACTATCTGTAAATTAACTGGTAATAGTTATTTATGCAACTAGTGCGTAAAGTGAAAAAGGAACATTTACGCACGAGTTGCATACAATATTTTTTCTACAACCGAATTTCTTTACAAGAAATACAAGTATAGGCCTGATTTTTTTTACGCTTTACTGAAAAAAAAAATTATATTTAAAACATATTTTAGATAACAAAATATTTATTTTCTAAATTAATCTCACCTTATAATACCGGTACGTAGAAACGCGAAATGCTTGAATTATAAATTAATTGAAATGTCAATCAGTCATTTAAATAAAAATACTTACCCTTATTCATGAACTGATATTTCTGTCATATTAAAAATCAAATTAAAAATTACTGAATATAATATCTAGTTTTGTATGTATTAAACTGCAATAATTTAACAATTAAATATATTTACACAAATTTACACAATTATAATAAAAAAAAAAGTTTCCTTACCCGGAATTGAACCCGAGTCATCTGGGAAGCTATATACTTTACAACCTCGGCCACTAACACACATAAAAGTATTTGCATAATCTTATACAAAACAGTGCTTATTTTACTTTTTTTTCACTAGTGAAAAAAAACTTTTTTTTTCACTAGTGAAAAAAAGTTTAACTTTACGAACCTTAAACCGTGCGTAAAGGTAATACTTTACGCACGGTTGTAGAAAAAAAAATATAATATTTTTTTCTATAGACATAATAATAATTATTACCTTCATAAAACCGTTTTGTGAAGCAGTTATACATAAAATGAATAAATAAATATGGCCAGAGAACCTATCTTTCTTAAACCTCTAGCAAAAATGTCAACGAAATAATGTTAATGGCCTTTTTCTCAAATGTATTTGGAATAAATTTTCCAGTTTAGTGGCTACAGTATCATAAAACGATATCAAGAAAATACGTAATTGAGACATCAAAAATTCCAATATTCAAGCAAATACATTTTCTTCTCTTCGAGTTTGATTTAAATTATGAAATAAATTCATAGCAATCACTTGTACAGAAGTGGGTGGAAATTGCCCCAAAAATGGAAATGACATGCGGATCTTAAATCCAATTTCGACAAGAAAGAGGGAGCAACTAAAAGAGAAACAAGTCAATTATTTCAGTTTTGTTCATCGTTACAGCACTCTCTTGAACGTTAATTTATTAATGTATTTTTCTTTATAGGAGACTACGAATTTAAAACGGGTTAGATGCAATCTGTCTTTTTTTTACGTCTGATCTTCTTTATACAAGAAAATATGACGTGTAGATACGATAACTAAATCGTTTTAGTTATAATAAAATTGGCTGTTATTGAGGAAAGGAATAATTGGCAATTTGTATTCATAACAATTTTAATGATCAATTATTTATTATGAAGAGGTTCAAACAATAACATTGTGTTGAATAAACTGTTACTAATTTATTGGGAACTAGCTGACCCAGCGAACTGATTTCCATGTTTTTTTTTTGTTTTTGTCGATTTTATCGTATTTTTTTTACCTATCTCCAGGTTAGTACTTGTTTTCGTTGTATTTGATAGTTTTTCCGGTTTTGTTGTTTTTATTTTTCGATTTTCTACGTTTTTATGATATTGTCGTATTTTCTTTTTTTTTTCTTGTTTTTGTTTTATTTCTATTTTACTTTAGTTTCTCATTTGTAACCATTTTCTTTCTATTTTAGTAATCTCTCTTTATTTTGATTTTCTACATTTTCTTTTTTCTAATTTTTATTTCATATATTTCATTTTATCTATTAGGAATTCATACTCACTTTTTCTAATTTCTCTTTTTTTATTTATTTTTTGAATAGGTACCATATTTTTGTTCGCACTTCTTTTTTATGTTTTTCGATTTTTTTCTAATTTTGCAATTTATCATCCTTACATTATTTTTTACATTTTTTTATAATTTTTGACAATTTTTTACGATTTTTAATTTTTTTTACAATTTTTAACATTGCTTTAGGATTTTTAACAATTTTCTACGATTATAAACAATTTTTCATGATTCTTAACATTTTATCAAATTTTTTTTTATCATTTTCAACAGTTATTTAAGATTAATAACAATTTTCACGATTTTCAACGTTTTTTTTGCGATTTTAAATACTTTTTCAAGACTGTCAACTGTTTCTTAAAAATCATGTTTCAATACTCATTATTTTATCGGGACGAGAAAATATTCAAATATTTTTTTTATGATTAACCATTTTTTTATTATTTTTTTTATATTAACCATTTTTTACCATTTTCAATATTTTTTTATGACTAAAGAATTTTTTTAGATTTTTGAACATATTTTTAGCATTTTGGACATTTGTTTTTTCGTTTTTGAACCACTTTTTATTATTTTCTACAGTTTTTCAGGACTGTCAACATTTTTTTAAAAATCAAATATTAATACCTTTTTATTCGTTTTGGGCGAAGACAAATCTACATAATCGTTCTGCCTATATTATTGAGAAATCGAAATATAACACCATTTACCAAGTTTCTCTGGAATCTAGACGTTAAACGATGGTAAAGATTTTTTTTCGATAAATTACCTTACGGAATTCCTAGAACATAAAAAATACACACTTTGCAATAAAAAATTAAATTATCCCCTTTAAATTATTATAAAAAATGATAAATTATTAATTATAGTCTATATGTTGCAAAGTACCGAAAACAATATATACTTCCAACATACCGAAAACAATATAATGCACATACAGATGTTCAAACATCTAGGTGCATATTAGTCCAGTCGTGTTACCTGATTGAAAAAATAAATGTTTTCTTACAGCAAACTAATGGCACAATTTAGTCAAAGACATCATAACTAAATAAGAAAAACATTCCGAACCAAAATCGTCTATTAGGGGGTATAGGAGGGGTGGTTTTTAGGGGTGAAAATGGTTTTTTGCGATTTGTGACAAAAGAATGCATCCTATTGAAAAAAGTCAAATGAAAAACTTGTTGGAAATAAAAAAATCTACAACTTATGTAGTAATCATTTTTGCCCTAACCTCAAAAATTTCCAATAAAAATCCAAAAAACCGTTTTTTTGGTTTTTAATTTTTTTCTTTTACAAAAATGGTTCGATTGAGCTGAAAGTTGGATCAAATATACCTTGTGCTATTCTAAAAATACTGTATTTTTTTCATTAAGAAATATTTAGCCGTTATAATAAAATTTCAATAAAAAAAAAAATTGATAATTTTCAATCCCCATTTTGAAACATTTTTTTTTATCAAAAAAGGTTCTTTGACGGCTCATTTTTTTCCTTTTTTTGTCTAGTTTGAAGAAATGAAATAAAAAATATGTATTTTAATTGAAAAAACTGAAGAAAAATTGAAAATAAACAAATTATTGACATTTTTCATTATACTTTGTATTATTTACGTGGAAAAATTGTTATTATTTATTTAAATTATAATTTTTTTTATACCAGTGCTATTTGTAAGCATTAATCAAAATAATAATAAATCATGCATATTTAACAATTACGTGGAAATTTTTAAATAAATCAAAAAACAGAATTCAAGTCCTAGTAAATTTTTTTTTTCTTAATTTGTATTTTTCGCCATTTTTTTTTATTTCTTTACAATATTTTTTACAATTCTTATTAAAATTGAATCAAGAAACCATTATTTATTTCCAAAAGTTTTTTTATTGAATATTTTATGTAGGTACATTTTTTTTTAAGTGAACTTAAAAATATAAGTAACAACCAAAAAAAAATTTTCCATCTTATAATTACTTTTTCAATTAAATGTTGAAAATCATGATCAAATGATTTCAAACCTTGCTCTTTTGGCGGAGTTTGATGATTCTTCTTCATCAGATCCAATTTCAGGTGAACGGACAGTTTCTTCATCGATTTCTTCATCTTCATTATCTTCATGAGCAGTGTGACGTTCTTCTACTTCTTCTGAGTCGCAATCGTCGATTATAACTGGCTAAGCTTCTAAATTAGTACAGTTGCCCAACTTGTTACAATTAAAACATAAATCTGTGCATCGTAGCCCATGTTTCCTACAACTACACTTGGCAGAAAGGCAGCCTTTTTCACAACTGCAAAAAATTGCTTTTAAAAGATTATCCGGTATTAATTTTTCGGTGGTCATACATGGCTTCATAATATCGTCGGATATTTTCCAACCCCATTCCGTTGCAGTGAGTTCATTACCTAGCCATGTTTGGAGCCAGTAATAAACTCTGTAACAATGCTGTTCTGCTGCTGCAGCTGTTGGTGGCAATTTTTCTAATTTGAAATTTGATTTTATTGTGGCTGTTTTATAACTTTGATATCGTAAATCATGTAACGTTACATCGTTTTTCTTTTTGTTATACAGTGATGCCATCAGCTTGCATCCATTTTGTGCAATTAACGTTTTGCTCGAATTTTTGTCATAAAAACTATCAGCCATGACAGCAAAATCTTTATAATTTAATAATGCTCGTACTGCTGTTATTTTGCCTTTTCCAGTACAACCTGATGTTGTATCACAGCCAGTAAAACAGTGAAAGCAACATATTTACGCTTTGATTCATCTTCATAGCTGTTTGATGAATAAAATTTGGTGTATTACCAGTTAAGGGCTTCTGGAAAAGTATATCTAAATTCTTTTCATTAAGTTGATTTAGCAGTACGAGCAGATCTATATCTTGGCCGATAACAATGATTGTTTTATCTTCTGCGGCGATTGAAATGGCTGTCATTATTATGAGCGCATCGGCATCTTCTACAGCTTGCTTGCAAGTGAATCCAAATTTTCCAAGTACTTCCATCAATATTTTAATGAGTTTGTTTTTATTATTGTCGTTTGATAAAAATTTTTCTAGTAAATATGGAATGACGGTGTGATTTTCTAATTCATTAATGTCTGGTATCATCGCAAAATCGAAAAATGTCAATAATTTGTTTATTTTCCATTTTTCTTCAGTTTTTTCAATTAAACTACATAGGTTTTATTTCATTTCTTTAAAATAGACAAAAAAAGGAAAAAAATGAGCCGTCAGAGAACCTTTTTTGATAAAAAAAAAGATTGTGCGTGTAACCTTTACGCGCGATTGAAGTAAAACTTGTTGACGTACGTATCGGAAAATAAATATTTAATTACAATTCAATCATATTTATTGCCTATATACTTTACAAAAAAAATGAGATGTTATATTTATATTATTCATTAGAAATAGGAATTTGAAAGTTATCATTATTTTTTTTATATATGAAATAATAGGTTTATGATAACTAAAATGTGAAACATAGATTTTAGTCTATAAATACCATTAATGTATTTGAAACCGTTTGAAAATTTCATAAATAAATTTCGGAAATTTAAACTCCTCCCATAGCTGAAATTATACAGTTACTTCCATCAGAATCTTCCGTTAGAATCTACCCCTAGTCGTGCCTAAAGAAGTTTTGCTTCAATAATAGGTAAACAATATTAAAAATATACACACATTACGTTTAGAATGTGTGATTTTGTAGCTGTATCTACCTTATTGTAATACATCACAACACAAGAGCCTTCGATATCTAGATAACCATTTCATTTTGTAGCATTTTATAGCATATTCCATAAAATTTAAAATCCTGAGTTAAGTTTGTTTCCTTCACGTCTACGAAGGATCTGTTATTGGTGGTCAAAGGTCAGCCATCTTGACCAGTGGTTTTATGGCCTTTATGGCTACCTAACCAAACCTAAAATAAGTATAAGAAAGTGTTAAAATATTTTGAATATTATTATTTTATGAACAAAAACGTGCAACATGCTTCTTTACTCAACATAAAGATTCCGTATAAACAATTATTTACTATCATAATATGTATGTATGTATATAAACTTACTTAATCAAATCATAATGAATGTGGCTGTCTCTTCATTTTTTCGTTTTTGTCATTTTTCTTCAAATCTTTCTGGCGCTTATAATATCCCCTTTGACGTTCACAATTTATTTTTCTTTTTAGCTCTTTAAGTCTATAAAACGAAAATAGCTAGGTATAAATAATAGGTATAAATAATTAGGTATAAATAGTGTAATTACACACCAAAAATAAAATTTCTGCATATAGAGTACCTACCTATTCACTCATTTTCAATCAATATTTTTTCATCACTTTCTTCATTAATAAATCCACATTGTTTATTCATATTTAATACAAACACTTTATACACAAAAAACTATTTATACAATGTATTTCGATTGACAAGATGATCAGCTGTCAATTCATACAATTACAGATTTAATTTTATTTCATATAGGAGGCAAAATCGCATGAGCGTCGCCAGGATTATTTTCAGGGGGTGCATCTGCATCTACACACTATTATGATCTAATATATATATATAGAATGTAGAATGATTTGGACAGAAACCGCGACGCCTTTAGTTTTTATTCAAACAATAATTTAATAAAAAAATTAAAAAAATATGTAATTTTCTGGTAAATTCAGGTATTTTCTTTCATAGCAGGGGGGTACAAGCGCACCCTCTTGCACCCTGCTGCCGGCGCCCATGCAAAATCGTGTCAGTATTAGGTTTTGTTTACGGTTTCTGTTATTAGAATGACGTCACGTCCGTTAGAATAACTTTTTTACTCCTTGTGTCGCTAAAGAAGTTTTACTTCAAAAAATGTTTCAAAATGATGATTGAAAATTATAAATTTTTTTTTTTTGAGTGAAATTTTATTATAACGGCTGAATATTTCTTAATGAAAAAAATACAATATTTTTAGAATAGCACAAAGTATATTTGATTAAACTTTCAGCTCAATCGAACCATTTTTGTAAAAGAAAAAAATTAAAAACCAAAAAAACGGTTTTTTGGATTTTTATTGGAAGTTTTTGAGGTTAGGGCAAAAATGATTACTACATAAGTTGTAGATTTTTTTATTTTCAACAACTTTTTCATTTGACTTTTTTCAATAGGATGCATTCTTTTGTCACAAATCGCAAAAAACCATTTTCACCCCTAAAAACCACCCCTCCTATACCCCCTAATAGACGATTTTGGTTCGGAATATTTTTTTTTATTTAGTTATGATGTATTTGACTAAATTGTGCCATTAGTTTGCTGTAAGAAAACATTTATTTATTTGACCATTTTGAACTGCTATTTCTCCTGAACTATATATATTTAAGTTAATTCTGATTATAAATTACCTATTGTAAATGTAATTATTTGTAACATTTATGAGTCAAAATAAATTTGAAATTTGAAAAAAGTTTCATCAAAATGAATTCAACAAAAGGAGATAAAACCGACCCAGCAAACTATTGAGGAATAACATTGCTAAGCACCTCTCTAAAACTCCTAACCAAGATAATAGCTGACAAAATAATTTCAACAATGCCAATAAGTGAAGAACAACAAGGGTTCCGAAGGAATGGATCTACTACCGATGCATTATTTATTCTTAGACAACTAGTAGAAAAATCCCTAGAGTACTACACCCCAGCCTACCTATGCTTTGTGGACTTAACAAACGCATTCGATAGAGTGAAATTAAAGGACGTGGTTGTAATCTTAGAAAGCAACAACATACCAATTGAATACTCTGAACTTGTTAGAGATATAAACACCAACACAACAACGCAACTTAACATCTCAGAACAGCAACAGGAATTCGCCAAGGTGACAGTCTCAGCCCCCTATTATTCAACACCATTATGCACAAATTAATACAAGCCGTAAAGAATACTGGACTAGGTTACCGAATCGGAACACATAAAATATACATTATTGTGTTTTGCAGTCGACGCAGTACTCATTGCGGAGTCAGAAGATGACTTACAAAGAATCTTACAAGCGTTTAGCAAAGAGGCTGAAAAACTTAACATGCAAATCTTAACAAGTAAGACCAAATGCATGACCATATCAAAGGAACCCCTACGCTGTAAACTGGCAATAGAGAACAACATCATAGAACAAGTCATGTCATTCGAATACCTTGAATGCAAAATTACCAGCGCAGGATTCCTAGAAAATGAAGTCAGGAAACAAGCCATCAAGGCCAGAGCAATATCAGAACATCTTAAATACCCAATCTGGAGAAACAAACATCTAAGTATAGAATGTAAATCAAGAATTTACAAAACATGCGTACGTCCAGTAATGACATATGGTGCGGAATTAAGAGCTGAAACATCAATAACAAAGAGTATCCTAAGAACAACGGAAATAAAGACCCTAAGAATGATAACAGGAAACACGTTAAATGACAGACAAAGAAACACAAACATAAGAGAGAAGTGTCAAACAGACGACATAGTCAGATAAGTAAGAAAAAGAAGGAGAGAATGGAACCAGCATGTTAACAGAATAAATCCCGACAGAATGGCTATAATAGTAAGAAACAACGCACCTCATGGCAGGAGACCTACAACAGGAAGACCACCTAAGCGATGGAGGGACAGCTGGCAGTCGACTTCGCAAGAACTGCTAAAAGATGAAGAAGAAGAAGAAGAAGAATTCAACTGTTTTTGCGTTATAGCCAGACAACAGACTTGAGTACAGTTTTATTATATATGAGTAGTGTAACAAGGACAGCACGGCCTCACTGCTTCCAAATTTCGCCGCTAGATGTCGCCACAAGTGCCGCTTGTGCTAATTGGTTCGGAACTTGACTAAAGCGCGCCAAATTTGAATTTTTAAATCTATAGCGGGCGCTAGCAGTCAACTGTCAATAGTTTTCGATTGCCAAAAGGGCATTAACGTTGTATCTCGTAAACAGCCAAACGGATTTCGACGTATGACGTATCATTGTAAAGGGGTTGCTGTATAGGGTAAGATGAAGCGTCAAAAAGACCGTATTGATATTGCCAAAAGGGCATTAACGTTGTATCTCGTAAACGGCCGAACTGATTTCGACGTATGACGTATCATTGTAAAGGGGATGCTGTATAGTGTAAGATTAAGTGTTCAAATCTTCTTTTCGCTGTCAACTGTCATCATACCAACTTTACAGTGCTACACCATTGTAGAATTTAATAAAATGTAACAAACAATAGTAGAAATAAATTAAAAAATATTTTTGAATTAAATATTAAAAGCGCGTGACCTTGGTGCATTAGCTGGTTCGCGATGTGTGACGTAATGGACTGATGTGTTAGAGTGATAACAGAGTTTGCTTTCGCTATTAAGAATAAAACATATCATGAACAATATTTAGTTTTAGAATGACTTCAAGAGAATACAGTCAAAAACTTGAAGAGTTTTGTGAAAACATAAGAAAATTAAACCAACAAATTTCTGTCTACGAAGACCAAAAAGAAGTGTTAAAAAAGATTAAAAATTTAAGTTTGTGGGACAAATTTTTTGCAAGATATTTGTCACAATCATCAACACCCACAAAACGAATAAAACCAGCACAGATTTAGCACAGATTTTAACCAACAGCGCCACCAGTGGCGACATCTAGCTGCGAAATTTGGAAGCAGTGAGGCCGTGCTGTCCTTGTTACACTACTTATATGAGTTGAATTTAAGTACCAAAAATGATATAATTACTAATCATTCAAAGCTTAGTTTTAAGAGCGTTGCCGCGTAAAGGCATAAGTTGCGAGTTTGAGTTCTACTGGATGCGAAATTCTGTAAATTTCTCCTTAATGTCATTTAAATGTATTAACGGTTTTAAACAATACCTAATATTTTCATATTTTTTCTTGTTTTACAGAGTTATTATATTACAAGAAAACAGATTAAATATAAAAAAATATCATTTTAACTTTATTTTACATAATAAAGTGTTTTTCTGATAAACACATCACAAAAATAGTTTAAAAGTGCTTTAATAAATTAGATTAAACCATTTACCAAGGAAAGTTATTTTTTAGTTTTCAGTTAATATGCGTAATGTTGCCGGTTAATTTTTGATATTTATCAACAATCGCATTATCATAAAGTTACAATGGTGCTCACATCAAATTTGCAAGGAAAACGATCAAGTAAACACTTAGTTTGTGTAAACTAGTGGCTCGTTTATTGTTATATACATTTCCGCTCACCCTGAATGTCCAACTAATAAGTACCTAATTGAATGGAATAATTTAGTTAAAATTTGTATGAACTCAATTGGTAAGTGCAATTACCGACGTAATACCTGTTTGCTAAGTGTATTAGAGTTTGGTTATAGTGTATAACATTTGGTCGGACTCTCTTCTCTTGATTTAATCAAGCACATATTTGATTTTATTGTACGAGAATGTAATGAAAGAAGAAAATTTTGCATTTCCGTAGCAACAAAAAATTGTCAGCTCAGAAAGTCAAAGTGGACTTATGCAATAAAATTTGTTAAAGACAACCTCGATCCAATTATAAAAATTGAAAACATAAAGTTTATAAATTTAATAGGTACGCTTGGAGATCAATGTTTTAACATTTTTGGACGTAGATTTCACGTAGGTACATTCGTTTTATTTATTTATAGCTGTCCAAGTTTGCAGAAATATTCTAACGCATTCCTATTTTACAGAATTCAGAGTATTCAGAGACCGTTATCATTCTTTCTTTATTTGATCTCTCTGACTTGTTCTTACTCGCTAGGATTTTTCGATAGTGCATACCGAAGCTACATCACTTCGCGTAAATCAGTTAAAATAAATATTAAAAAGTTTCTACCCAACGTTTAATCTCTCTTTGGCTAGTCACAGATTAGTATAGGAAGAGCAGCAAATTTTTTTAGGAAAAGTAAAACACATTAGCCCTGTATAAAATGCACTACAGTGTGAGAAAAATATTCAATTATTGAGATATAAAAACCATTGCAATACATGAGTAAATTAATCTTTATGTAAAGCAAAACTCAAATTCAAAAAATTCGTCCATATTTCTCAAAGAGAACGGAATATGTAAATAATAGTAAAAATAAATTAAAGTCTCGGTCTAAACACAAGTAGTACAAGTAGTTACAAATACTTATAATTATATTTGTAACTTGTCAGTGAGATGTATGTTAATTGGTCTGATGATGCGAAACGCGTAAATAAAGAATTAATAAAAATACTAGGTACTGGTGTTGAGACCGAGACTTAAATTTATTTTTAATGTTATTTATGTAAAGCAAAACGTCTAGTTTTATACTTTTGCCCACTTAAAGATGTCTGGAAATCCCATTAGTAATTAATATTATTTCCAATTAATCTTGCTTCAAAAAAAGGTCTTATATCGCATCGACAAATAGATAATTTATTAGGCTGTTACCTTAATGGCATAGACTCGGAAAACTGAGGCAACGACCGACATAAATTTTGTACGGCAAGCGTTGCCTTAGATTTTCGATTTCACTCAACGATTACTTATACGATTTAAAGGCGTATTGAGTCGAAAACTGGGAAAGTAGACCTTAAAGTAATCTTACAAGAATTAAAAACGAAAGACAAAATCTATATATATATATATGTACAAAAACAAAAACAAAAAAGGATGCCAAGTATGCGTACTTATAACAAACAAAAGGCCGAAGACACAAATGGCGATAGGACTCCTGTGTGAGTTTCGTTGTTTGTGTGTTTTTTTTGACACATGTTTTCCTACCATCCTTTGCTCGCAGGTACCCAACACTTTTGCTAGCCAAGTGCAATACCTTACTTGGTTATGCCGCACTGATGACGGCTAACGAGCCAGAAACATGCATGAAATAGGTTTTAAGTGGTCAGCAGTCTTCGAAAACGCACATACCACCAAGTCGTATTTAGTAAGGCCATTAGAAGGCGCATAATTTCCTCTGTTTCGAAGGCTTTAACCAAACATATTCAGCCTAGGTTAGAAAGGACTCGTGGTGACTTTTGTCACATGTGACTCCTACTAACTTTCTCCTTAAGCACATATAGCATGACGTTAATGATTGGTCAGTGACTATCTTCGTTGTTTATTCGAGAAGCACAATATCGACTTGTTTTTTCCAGAGAACCGATGCCATTTAAAATCGGGAGTTTTATATTCTGGGATAAAGTCACGTATGGAAGGGAAGAACGTTTGATTCATGTTCCTGGCACAATCACCAGCCAAGTTTATATCGACTTTATCTTTCGAACTACGAACTATCATTGTGCAAGCAATCTATATATATAAAAATGAATGTTTGTCTGTATGTCTGTATGTACCCAATGAACTCAAAAACTACTGGAACGATTATTATGAAAATTTGTATGATTATGTATTTTTCCACGGAGAAGGTTTGTATGATTTGCTCATTGATGCCACTCGCCACCAGGTGGCGCTGCAGAGTGACAACTTCTGTCCCGTTCAACCGATTGTCATGAAAATTGGTATGTATATGTATTTTTTCACGTAGAAGGTTTGAATGATATGCTCATTGATGCCACTCGCCACCAGGTGGCGCTGCAGAGTAGCAACTTCTGGCCCGTTCAACCGATTTTTAAGAAAATGATAATGTATTTTTAATGGGTAAGATGAATATCATATTCGTATTAATGGAATTTACCACCAGATGGCGCTTCCATGTATCAAATTCAATACTGATTAGTAGATATTTATACAAATTCGTATAAATATAAGTTCAAAAAATATATTTTTGGGGCTATAAGTAAAACAAAACTATAAACTTTCGTTCCTTCTCTATCTCTTCTTATCTTTTATTTTTCTTAAATTTATTTTAGTTGTTGGCGTAGCAACTCGCGCCGGGTACAGCTAGTTAGACATAAAAAATGTCTCAATTTTTTCACCGTAACGCATTCAAGTAGTCCAAGAGTTCCTTGTGTCAAAATACTAAAAATTTTGACCTACTGTTTTTTTTACTAATGTGTGAGCGTATCCTGAAATTCTCTTTTAATTATATTTTTTTCATTTGGAAAAGATAGATATAACCATGCCATTCGTATTATATTACATTTATGTAACTTTCTAGAACATTGGCAAATACTTATTTGAATTTCTACATTTCATGTTGGTATGGTAATATCTGTAGCTTCTGGGTATATATAGGTATATACTATTTGCATGTATATTTTTATATATCAACCAGGCATATGTTATTGTTAATTAGTTTATATTTATTCAAAATAATTTAAATTATCATCAGTTACTATAATATATAGTAACTACAAGCTGAATTACAAAATCGTCAGCAACACATTCGGAATATACAAGGGAATAAATGAAATCTCACATATGGGTTTAGTACTTTTGTTTTCTTTTTTAATCTGTTTAAGAGATCACGATTAGATGATTCTTAGACCAAATAGATTTACTTATGTTACACATTCCAAAATATCTATACTAATATCATAAAGAGGAAAGGTTTGATTTTTTGTTTGTTTGTTTGTTTGTTTGAAATGAATAGGCTCCGAAACTACTGGACCGATTTCAAAAATTCTTTCACCGTTGGCAAGCTACACTATTCCCGAGTGACATAGGGTATGTTTCGTTTTAAAAAAAAAATAGGGATCCTTGCTAAAATGCCATTAATGTAACCAAAAATGACCTTAAAATCCTTACATTGCGTGCGCTGAGAATACTGTTGATTATAGAATAAAATAATGTACTACGACTTTGAAGAATATATAAATAGTTACAAAAAATGCCGCGACAGCATATGTCTAACTGTTATAGTTGTGTCACAATAACTATTTTTTAATTTTATAAAAGTTTTTATCTTCGTATTAATCCTTATTTCATAATCACGACAGATATCACGAATTTAGCATATGCAATGGGACGAGGCTACTTATAAAGGACTTAAAGGACAATTAAGTTGTAGCAACCATTTTAACTGAACCACCAGCTGGTCAACTAGCTCATACACTGAGGATACCGATGATCCCAACTGATCTACCAAATCCATTTAAACCGCTTCAATTTCCTATCAAAACATCTTTCGCTTTTACTTATAATAAGTCTCAAGGTCAAACCTTCCAATTAGAAGGGATCGGTTTTCCTCATGGCCAACCGCCTAAGGCGGGTCGGAGCACCTGAAAATCAATTTATTTTGCTGCCAGAAAATAAAACAACATGTAATATTGTTTACAGGGAAGCGTTGACCCAATAAATTTAATGGCTTTTGTTATTTTTCTTTAATCCTTGTGCAAAGCCGGGGCGGGCTGCTAGTAGTTTATAATTTTTTTACTGTTTTAGGATAAAAGAATAGATTAAATGATTATAGACTATATTGTTTGATACAAGCATATTTTAGAGAATTATACTATTTTTTAGAGATACGCTTTATATTCTCTTAATTGGTATAGATACTTAACTTTAGATTATAAAATATATAATTCAGTCATATATGAAAGTTTTTATGAGAACTGTGAGAACAATTATTTTTGATCTTTTTCTTAAATAAGAAACCCACTTGAAAGTAAACTTTATACATTAGTACGTAGCGATTCATTACAAAGAAATAAATCTCATAACCGTAAGAAAGTTGAGTTAAAGTTTACATCAACACGGTTTATCTCATCCAATTAAAACTCTTTCATTTATATCATAACGAGCTTGGTAACGTAAAGATAATGGACGACCAAATTTACTTTTCTGTTCTTATCGACAATTTAACTTGAATATACGACAAAAATAAAAAATCTAAAAGAGCAGCCAAGCTAAGAAAACTCGAAAAGTAGCGAGTAAAAGTTTTGTTCTTTGAAACGGAAATTAATTATTTCGTTTCATGGTGCAGTCATTTTGAGAAACAAGTTTTTAAAGCGGTTTTTAAGTTAGTTCTATCATTGTAATAGTTAATCTGGTTTAGCCAATAACAGAAGACATTTTTTATTTATCTCTTTTTGTGCATTGGCGAAAAGTTTTACAAAAATTAATTGATTAATTTTAAGTTTGACTAATAGAAGTTCATTTTAAAGTTATGCATTGATTTTATCGTAACAAATATATTCAATTACATATTTTGTATTCATTTGAGAAGTTTAACATATTATGGACCAGATTATTAAATTTGAATATATACGTCATAAATGTTAAGATAAAAGAAAATTATTGCAATTGGGTAATATGTTTCTACAACATTTTTTTAATAGACGTATTATTATATTATTTTTCATATCACATGCATTGAAACAGCTTGTTTTGATCCCTGTTTTGTCAGTCGAAACAAGACAATTTCAGACCAATGTAAATGTCAGTCAGAAACTGACAGTTTTTTCTGACCTAGGGGAGAAACAACGATATTTCTGCCCGGCACATTCATTTATTTATTATTTATGTCTGTATTTCAAGTTTCAAGTCTGCCAGAATCGCATTTGTAATAAACAAAAGCGAATAAAATTATAATCGTCTGATAGCTGTCGTCAAATCGTTGTCAAGATATTACTACGCTATTTGTCTGAAATAGTCTTACTTCAACTGGCTACAGAGATCAAAACTCGCTGTTTCAATGCATGTGATATGAAAAATATAGTGTGTGGCATGGGATGAAACAAAGACGATTTCTGACCGGGCGAAAACAGCCCTTGCTTCGCTCGGGCAGTCAACTCTCGCCCTAGTCAGAAATCGTCTTGTTTCACCCCTTGCCACACAATATACTATTTTATTTATCAAAACAAGGTGCAGGTCAGTCTTGCTTCACCTTTCTTTCATCTATATCTGTACTTTTTCTTCTGTCTCAAAGAACATATATTTTAGTTGTTTTGCTACTTAAAAGTATTATGACAGATAAAGTCTTCCAATCAAGCATGTGAAATGCATACGAAAGGTTTATATATTATTTTTTGAAGCAGGTACATATTACTTAACAAATGCTTTTCGAACGTGTAAAGAAAGTATAGTCTTTTACGACATAGTACAGAAAAAATGAACGAAGCAAAACAATGGTGTAATTCAGTGGCACTTAATATCAACCCCACCAAGACCACTTTAGTAGCATTTATAAGGAAAAATAAATCTAATTTAAAATTAATGTCAAACTAGATAAGAACATTGTAAGTGTAAAACATTGGTTAAATATAAGGAGCTTTTCTTGAATAACATGTTACTCTGGAACAAACACAAAAACAAAATAATACTCAAAGCTATAAAGGTCCATATGGTGTGCAAAAACAGTGGTGTAATTCAGTGGCACTTAATATCAACCCCACCAAGACCACTTTAGTAGCATTTATAAGGAAAAATAAATCTAATTTAAAATGTCAAACTGGGTAAGAACATTGTAAGTGTAAAACATAGGTTAAATATAAGGAGCTTTTCCTGTTTAACATGTTACTCTGGAACAAACACAAAAACAAAATAATACTCAAAGCTACAAATGTCCATATGGTGTGCAAAAACATTGCAGACAAGGACATTGTAATGGATGTACATTACATGGCAATAGTGAGACCAATTATCACTTACGGGGCACCAGAGCTAATCTGACTACTACGAGTACACACTTTTCCAAGATTCAGAGACTAGCCTGGGCATGCATTACTAGAGCCATAAAAACATGTCCCACTGCTGCAATGGAAGTAATTCTAAGTCTTACGTAACTACACATTCCAGTAAAAAGTGTATGGAGGAAAACAATATATACAATGTTCAAAGAAGGAACAATCAAGAAAAAACCTCGATCACTTTAATTTTATGAAACTTGGGAAATGCCACAAGACGGCATGCCAAAGAAATTTAACTTTGTAACAAAATTCAACACAAAACTAGATAGGAAATCTGAATGGGACAAAAATACTATGTTGGACGGATTCAAGATAGATAAAGGAACTACAGCAGGAGTTTTTGAGCCTGGAGCCAAATGCTTAGAAAGCCTGAGTACATAGTTAAGCATTTCTCATGTGGAAACCCGCACCATCGGAAGATGTGTAGAATTTAATATCGAAAGGAACTACTGGAGATAAAAGATTGTAATTGTGTAAAATAGCCAAGCAGCCATGAAAGTATTAAACTCACACATAACGAGTTCAAAGATGGTTTGGAAATGCCTGGGGAAACTAAATAAACTAGAACAAAGTAACACTGTTACCCTCTTATGGGTTTCAGGACACATAGAAACAAAAGGAAACGAAATAGCAAATAAGTTGGCAAAAAAAAGCTTAAACTCAATATTTGAGACAAGAACCATCTTGTGAAATTAGCAGTTGTATAGTCTTAGAAAATCTAAGGAAAGAAGTGGAGACAAAGCCAAGTACTGGAACGATTTAGAAGGATTAAGACAACCGAAGTCTCTCCTTGTTGGAATCTTAATTATTTGTAAGTTTCTCCATTTTCCATTGACTATAATGTCACCATTTAGCAGCTAAACGTCTCCGTCTTTAATAATACCTTTTACTATGTTTATTTGCTGCATAAAGTTTTATATTAACCATCTAGGGACAGTGGGACACAATACTACTTGTGTTTCTGTTGGTTTTGACTTTGAAACCTTATTTTGTGTGGTTAAGCATGAAGGAAAGTGGGTTAAATGTGAGGAAAACCAAAATGGACTTACAGAGTCGACCTGGTAGGTTTTCCTACGAATAGGTATCTCGTAAATTGTAAGAGACTTTTCGCTTAGGTGAAGATACAGATTTTATCTCCAGGTTTTCATTATGGTAGAAAAAAATTATGGTAGTGTGAGTTTTGTAAATTTTTAATACCCTGACAAACCAAGAATGGGGCACGCTTTCAAATGCCTTTTTGTAATCTACAAAGGCAGTGCATATATTTTCTATGTTTGATTAAAATGAAAATCCTAAAAATGGAAAGAAGGCTCACAGAGTTGGCATAATGAGACCATACCTGAAGACTAATAAAACAGAAATAATAGCTGTAAATATATCTCATAATAAGTTGAGTACTAACTTCTTGTTTCTTAATAATTTACGTTTCAGTCAAATGTAATAATTAACTTTAAGTCACGAACTTTATCAGTTAACAAAGAAACCATTATCAACGATATACATTGAAAGGGTCTGATAAATAAAGCTTACAAACTCTGACAAGGTACGTACTCAAACATGGCAAATAAGTTCTAGAAACTTATACCGACGTACATATTCAATTATAAAGTTACATGTAACAAACTCTAAGTATTTGACAGTAGTTTATCCCGAATTTATGGCTAATGGAATATATTTTCTTAGAAGTTGTGAGCTGTCGTCGGAACATCAAGTTGATAACTACTGAGGAAAATACACGCGCGACTGATTTCCCATTTAATCTTAAGAAGATGTAGGCGAAGACACATGTAGGAAGGACATTGTAACTCTACAAGATTAAAGGATAAAGGGGATTATCTGTACCTACAAGAAAAAGTTTCCCGTATTTTCGTACTTTCCATCTAAATCCTTAACCGAAAATTTAGTTTAAAGTATTTGTTGTAATTGAAAATTTAACGAATATAGACATCGAGATTTAGCTTACTTTGGTTTTAACACAGTATGTAAAATATAGATTAAAATATTCCAGTAGTCTTGAGTCATTTTTATTATAATATATTTTATACAAGTTATGTAAACATAATTGTAATACCAACTCGCCATGTTTTTATTCAGTAATTTTATGACCGTTGTAAAAATTCGTTTTTTGAAGTTAAACTTCTATTCGTGCACTCGGCGGAAAATATTTGTGTAGAGGTAAATGGGAAAAATCATTACATATGTAATGGTGTGAGTAAGAGAGAGACAGAAACACTTATAAGGTATATTGGTCGGTAAAAACAAAGATGAAATATTTACCACATGTTATTAGTCATAACTATAAGTCGTTTGAATACCGTTTCAACATTCAGTACATTGAAAATGGATAGATATACAAAAACAGTCTGAACTAATGTATAAATATCATAGTGACGGACCACATGTTTATTTGACAGATTATTTTTTAATTCTGTCAAGTAAGTATACAAATAAAGTTTAGCATTTTATATTAATAATACTGACTGCCACACTCGTTTTTTTTTTTGTTTTTTTACTCTTTATTTTTTAATAATGTGTATTATAAAAGTAAATAAGTGTAAAAAGAATAAATTACTTTGTTTATTTTACAAAAAAATATTTTCTACAAAGTCGGATAGGTATTTAAATGGGCTAGATGATTTTGATAACATTCCGCAAAACTCTTAGACTCTTTAGGACTCACAATCTTAGTTTTTGTTGTTTATTTAAATGAAAAAATAATATGCAATGTTTACCTTGATAACATAAAAGTATTTTTAGCAGTGTAGACACAGATTGCTCCTTTCAATTCTACAAGAAATCCAAACAATTCAACAACGATCGTGTTACTCTTCAAAGGAAAGAATTCAATCCCATACACTTTACCAGAGCCACTAGGCTTCTAATTGGAAGTTTCAAAGTACGGTCGAGTAAAATTTCAACGATTCTTGTTCTAGTGTTATTGCTCTGGTGTGAAATTCTACACAATATATTTCCGAGTCGAGGTAGACCGCAGAAACAGGAATTTCCAGAAATAATATTACACCTTAGTGGACAGGAGGACCGTAATTGGCTCGAAAAAGAGACAATTTCTCAGCAAATGCGATTGGCTCCTGGAAAATCGAGAATTTTTCGAGAGAATGGAGAAGTCAAAGGCCAATTAGATTTAATTGATAGCTTGCATGATCGATTATGACAGAAAAAGGACATACCAAACTGCTGGATGTATTTTGGGAATAATCAATAATTCACAAAAAAGTTTTTAAGCTACAGTATACTGTATTTAGTTTTACACTTTTAATATATCATACTTGCATAATACATATACGGTAAGTAATCAGATTTTTGTGTCAGGAAACCTTAATTGAGTTATAGATAGGTTGTCAGAGTTTGTTATTGATGACTTTGTCAAATAATAGAATCAATACATCAGTGCTTATTAAAACACTTGAAAAAATAGCAGTAGGTCTGACGCAAGTGTTTTCACAGTTTCTTCGTGTATACATCTTTCCATAAATTTTAGTATTGTTATAATTTTCCGTCGTGGATTCGGGATAAGTGATAAACAGCAGACAAACTTAACAATTCATTGGTAAACACAAATAGATAACAATTTCTTAAACTAATTTATACCTACAACTTTACTACAGCCACAATTACTGGATAACGTCTTTAAAATATCTCATACAACAATCCGCACTTTATCGCCAGCTATTACAATTACAATCATTTTTTCCCGTCCAAAGCAGTCCCTTTTATATAAATTTGATCCTTCTAGAAATATCTCTGCAATTATATCTCGAACAGAAAATTCTCGAATTAGAATGATGATAGTGGATTGAGGACAGGCAAAGAAAAATCAAAGCTTTTATTAAATTGCCGACGTTTCGACGTTTATTGTCGTCTTTTTCAAGGCTAAAATACATTTTATATAGATGCCATTATATAATAATAAGAAAAAAAAATGTTAAAATAAAAACATAATATCACACACACAAAAAAAATTAAATAAATTATAAAATATATATGTACCTTTTTAATTAGATATGCTTTTTTATGCCTTTGATAATAATTAAACTATTGTAAACATATACAATACGTATAAAATCAATGGTTGATATAAAAAAATTTTTTGAAATTTAATTTGACGTTTTATATTTGATTGTAAATTATCTAGTACGGTCATAATTTTCTTTGTATTTTTTTAAAATGTATGTGTATATATTACTCAATTGTTCAGTGTCCGTTCGTAAATTTATTGTATTGTTTATATTAATATGTACCATTTCACTTATAGTTCGTTTATAATAATTTGTTTCTTTGTCTAATATTATAGGAAGATCAAAATTAAAATTATGACCGATATCAAAATGATGTTTTGCTAGAGCTGTTTTATCAAGTTTTTCTTTATTTTTTTCTCTACAGTCATATTGGTGTTGATATAAACGATTTTTAAGTAATTGTTTTGTCATACCTATGTAACATTTGTCACAGTCTTTACAATTTATTTTATAAATAAGTTCTGAACAGTTTTGAATTGGTGTTATGTCCTTTAATTTAGTAAATAGTTTTTCTGTTGTGTTAATAGGATAAAAAACAAGTTGTATATTTTCAGTTTCATTAGTATTTTTAATGCAATTTTTGATTTTTTCAGCTAAGCTTTTAATATATGGAAATTTAAAAAATATTTTGTTTTCATTTCTAATAAGTTTTCTATTATTAATAATATTATTTTTATGTTCATTTAAATATTTATTTATAAGTCTTATTGGATAATTATTTTTTTTAAGAATATTTCTAATTTTATTTTCATTTTCTTGGTGAAATTCTTTACTACTTAAAAGATAAGCCCTATGACAAATATTTTTAATTGTACTAATTTTTTGGTGTATTGGATGATTTGAAAAATAATTTAAAAGTCTGCCAGAATCTGTTGGTTTATTGTACCAGTTAGTTTTTAATTGTCCATTTGGTTCTCTTATAATTAAAACATCTAAAAATGAAATTGTGTTGTTTGTTTCTCTTTCAATTGTGAATTTGAGTTTATGATGGTAATTATTAAAAACTTCTAAAATAGTATCTATTCTATTTTCTGGTATTGCTAAAATTGTATCATCAACATATACTTTTAGAAATTCGACTTTAAAATTTATTGATGTTAAGCATGTTGTTATTAAATCATTCATCACTAAATTTGCTAGTACAGGACTGGCCGGATTTCCCATCGCAGATCCATCTATTTGTTGGTAAAATGAATTATTAAAAGAAAAATAGCTGGATTCAAATAAAAAAGAATTAATTCTTGAAAACGTATTAAAATCTAAATTAGTATAAGCCGAAATAAATCTCCATTTGGTTTCTATTATTTTAAGTACCAATAATTTAGGAATGTTTGTAAATAGAGAAACCACATCTAGGGAAATTAGAATATAATTATGTGGTAATATTATTTTTTTAGAAAATTCTACAAATTCATATGAATTAGTTATATTAAATTGAAAGGTGGTTGTCAATGGTAAAAGAATATTGTTTACAAAAGTTGCTAAATTGTATGATGGAGAATTAATACAGCTTACTACTGGTCTGAAACAAGTATTGTTTTTATGTGTTTTACGTAAACCATATAATTTTGGTGTAACTGAATTATATTTTTTTAAACGCATTGTTTCTGTGTTATTAATAATGTTGTCAATTTTTAATTTATTAAATATATCATTAGAACTTGTTTGAAATTTATTAGTAGGATCTTTATTTAGTTTTTTATATGTGTTTTCATCATTTAACATTTCTGTCATATTTGTCATATATTCTGTTCTTTCCATTATGACTGTACAGTTCCCTTTATCAGAGCGGGAAACAATTAAATTGTTATTGTTTTTTAAAAAATGTTTAGTTTGGCAGTAGTCTTTAACAATGTTCTGATGTTGATTGATATAATTATTATTATAGAAATTAGTGATAATATTAGTAGTTTTGGCTCTAAGATTATTTTTATTTTCATCATTAAGACTGAGATTGGAGATACAATATTCAAGATCTTTAATAATTGTAGGTATAGGAGCATCTTGATTGTTTATAGGTATGCTAAATTTAGGCCCCATACTAAGGGTTCGTTTAACTTCGTCTGGTAAAACGGTACTAGAATAATTTATCAAAAATTTGTCATGACTCTCAAATATAAAAGGTGTAGTGTTGTTGGCAAGTTTAGTTATTTTGTTAAGATTTCTCAATTTAATATTTTGAAATAAGTGGTCATATCTAACTTTACAAGTATTAGAAAAACTATTAAAAATATCATTTGGTAATAAATCCCTAATCTTATTCTTAATATATATAGATTCTTCTTCTAATTTATTTAATTTAAAATGACTTATTTTAATTTCAAGATTTAACACTGAATTTCTAAAATGTTGTATTATTTTATCAGTTTCACGTTTAAATGGGTGATCTTCTACAGTGAGTGAAAATAAACATTTTATATTATGTTGAATATGGTCTGGAATTATACCTTTTATTCTACATTGTAATAAAAAAATTCTTCTATTTCTAATAGCAGCAAGCTTAGAGTCAATGTTCATCCAATTTTTCATTTTATTAACAGCATCTATTCCATACGTATTATTAATGTATTGAAAAAATCCTTGGTTTTGCATATTGTTAAAATTTAGTGTCCTTATTTTGTAAATTAGAATGATGATAGTGGATTGAGGAGAAGCAAAGAAAAATCAAAGCTTTTATTAAATTGCCGACGTTTCGACGTTTATTGTCGTCTTTTTCAAGGCTAAAATACATTTTATATAGATGCTATTATATAATAATAAGAAAAAAAAATGTTAAAATAAAAACATAATATCACACACACAAAAAAAATTAAATAAATTATAAAATATATATGTACCTTTTTAATTAGATATGCTTTTTTATGCCTTTGATAATAATTAAACTATTGTAAACATATACAATACGTATAAAATCAATGGTTGATATAAAAAAATTTTTTGAAATTTAATTTGACGTTTTATATTTGATAGTCCAGTATATGATTGTAAATTATCTAATACGGTCATAATTTTCTTTGTATTTTTTTAAAATGTATGTATATATATTACTCAATTGTTCAGTGTCCGTTCGTAAATTTATTGTATTGTTTATATTAATATATACCATTTCACTTATAGTTCGTTTATAATAATTTGTTTCTTTGTCTAATATTATAGGAAGATCAAAATTAAAATTATGACCGATATCAAAATGATGTTTTGCTAGAGCTGTTTTATCAAGTTTTTCTTTATTTTTTTCTCTACAGTCATATTGGTGTTGATATAAACGATTTTTAAGTAATTGTTTTGTCATACCTATGTAACATTTGTCACAGTCTTTACAATTTATTTTATAAATAAGTTCTGAACAGTTTTGAATTGGTGATATGTCCTTTAATTTAGTAAATAGTTTTTCTGTTGTGTTAATAGGATAAAAAACAAGTTGTATATTTTCAGTTTCATTAGTATTTTTAATGCAATTTTTGATTTTTTCAGCTAAGCCTTTAATATATGGAAATTTAAAAAATATTTTGTTTTCATTTCTAATAAGTTTTCTATTATTAATAATATTATTTTTATGTTCATTTAAATATTTATTTATAAGTCTTATTGGATAATTATTAATAATACGTATGGAATAGATGCTGTTAATAAAATGAAAAATTGGATGAACATTGACTCTAAGCTTGCTGCTATTAGAAATAGATGAATTTTTTTATTACAATGTAGAATAAAAGGTATAATTCCAGACCATATTCAACATAATATAAAATGTTTATTTTCACTCACTGTAGAAGATCACCCGGGTATACACGAACTGCGAACCATGGTCAGGTAATTAAATGGTACCACCAACTGAGCGAACGTCCTTGTACCCTTTGCGTTAATCCCTTGCACGAACTGCGAACTCTCAATTTAAGTGTCGAAATTTAAGTCATAAAGTGGAAAACGAAAATAAAAAAATAAAGAAATATTTAAATTTGAAATATTTAATAAAATATTTAATTTAAAAAAATACAAAAATATGTACTTGTCATAAACTCTGTATTGTATAACAATTATATTGGCTGTATTACATTGACAAAAAATTTTTATAAACTCAAAATTCAAATTAAAAACTATAAAATTTAAAATAAAGAAAAATTAAAATAAAAACTGTAAAAAACATTTATATTAAAAAATACAAAAATATGTATTTGTCACAAACTATATACAGGTAAGTTTCTATTTAACGAACGAATATAATATATAAAAAACTATTTCACATTATTAAATATTAAAATTTAAAATAAAAACTTTTAAAAATTATTAAATTTGTATGAAACACATTTTATGTAATGGTACCTAGTAATTGTTTTAGAAATGTATAACGCTATTTTCGAATCTAAATATTGTTTTTTTAGCATTCTCACTTTTGGAACAGTTTTTCTTTGGCGTTGAACATAATTATTTATAGATATTTGAACATCTATTTGTATTTTTTTTAAACATTCTAAGAAAATGGCAATGTTGGGGTGAGGAGAACAGCAGTAAGAATTGAATTTAGCGTGAAATGACTCGCAAGAGTTAGTTGTTCTTCTTGGACAACTTGTTAATGCAGCCCAAATCTTTGGGGGAAATGTTGATTCTTCACTAATATAGTTGTTAACAATGTAATCAGAGAATGCTTCTAACCGGTCATCTTCAGGCTTGTCTTCATAAAGATCAAAAACATATGCATCGCCAACACATTCTGGTTCCAAATACATCAACCCGAAACAATGATGAAGCCATTTTCCAATGGGTGATTCCTGATTTCGGTAGTCTTGAACTAAACCAAGAGATTGGATCTTACGCCACCTATATAAAAAATTCAATAATTATTACGTGTTACATATTATTATTTTTTCTTAATATACCAAGATTGCGCAAGATGAAACCGACAACCAATTATATTAGCTGTAGGAAATACTGCTTTTGCAGCTTTATGAGCCGAAATCTCAAAGTCAACAACAACATTTGACGGAGAAAAATCAAATCTTGCCTCTGAACATTTGTTTTTTAAAATGTTTAACATATGTTCATACGTGCTTTTCAATTTGTTCTTTAGGAGACAAAATACAACTGGTATGTAATTTCCTTCAAGATACGTGTGAATGGTATATAACTGCAAGAAGTATTTCGGGCAGTAGTCAAAAGTGCCATCAATAAAAATTGTTTCTCCTGCACAAAGCGTTCGCAGATTATTATTTGTAGCAAAAATTATAATTTCTTCGTCGATTCCATTATAAAGAAGAAATGATTCGTTGGAGTGTGTATTTATTTCAATTGAATTTAAATATTCTTGTACTTCTATTGAGTTCTTCGGTAATTTAGGTAGAATTTTTAATTTTGTATAATTGACGTTATTTCGTACGTAGGTCATGTCTCGGTCGTTAAAGGTTTTTAAAATTTCTCTATTTGATGCCAATTCTCTATGAATAATTTTTGTTGGCCGTTCGCTTAAATCGTTTTCAGCTTTTCTCTTGACGGAATTGCTGATTTTCTGTCTATTTAATACTTTTTCACTTATTTGTGTATGATTATGTTCTTTTGATTTTTTTGAGAACAAAAAATCAGCACCAATTGTATGTAAACTTGCTTTGCAGTTTTTGTTTGTGCAGTGCCACAGAATTTCTCCAGTTGACATCAATTCTTTTACTTTTCTAAACTTAAATCCTTCGTAAACTACCAAAATAGTACCTCTTTGGCTGAACATTGTCTGCAGAGTCTCAGCCATGATGCTAAAATTTAGATAAAAATAATATATGTATAATATGTTTTAGATATGTATGAAATTTTTCATTTTTAGAAATGTATGAAAATGTATGAAAAAAATCACTTAAAAATGAATATACTTACTTTAAGGAAAGTTGATTTTTTTTAAATGACAAGAACTAACATAAATCTAAATCTGACAACTTCAACTGATAGACTAGACTAAACTGATAAACTAAACTTGAAAATAAAAACAATATCATATTTGCATCCCCATTCCCCTACCCTTATTTCCAAGACGTAATTGAAGGAAATTCCTAATTTGATTGTTGACGAGTTTCGATGACCGGCCCGCCCTGGCCACCGGTAGCGGCAGGTAAAAAATCTTGAGTTCGCAGTTCGTGTGTGGGATTATCGGGTTATCAGTTAATCCATATTTTTGGGAACCCAAGTTCGCAGTTCGTGTATCCCGGATCACCCATTTAAACGTGAAACTGATAAAATAATACAACATTTTAGAAAATCAGTGTTTAATCTTGAAATTAAAATAAGTCATTTTAAATTAAATAAATTAGAAGAAGAATCTATATATATTAAGAATAAGGTTAGGGATTTATTACCAAATGATATTTTTAATAGTTTTTCTAATACTTGTAAAGTTAGATATGACCACTTATTTCAAAATATTAAATTGAGAAATCTTAACAAAATAACTAAACTTGCCAACAACACTACACCTTTTATATTTGAGAGTCATGACAAATTTTTGATAAATTATTCTAGTACCGTTTTACCAGACGAAGTTAAACGAACCCTTAGTATGGGGCCTAAATTTAGCATACCTATAAACAATCAAGATGCTCCTATACCTACAATTATTAAAGATCTTGAATATTGTATCTCCAATCTCAGTCTTAATGGTGAAAATAAAATAATCTTAGAGTCAAAACTACTAATATTATCACTAATTTCTATAATAATAATTATGTCAATCAACATCAGAACATTGTTAAAGACTACTGCCAAACTAAACATTTTTTAAAAAACAATAACAATTTAATTGTTTCCCGCTCTGATAAAGGGAACTGTACAGTCATAATGGAAAGAACAGAATATATGACAAATATTACAGAAATGTTAAATGATGAAAACACATATAAAAAACTAAATAAAGATCCTACTAATAAATTTCAAACAAGTTCTAATGATATATTTAATAAATTAAAAATTGACAACATTATTAATAACACAGAAACAATGCGTTTAAAAAAATATAATTCAGTTACACCAAAATTATATGGTTTACGTAAAACACATAAAAACAATACTTGTTTCAGACCAGTAGTAAGCTGTATTAATTCTCCATCATACAATTTAGCAACTTTTGTAAACAATATTCTTTCACCATTGACAACCACCTTTCAATTTAATATAACTAATTCATATGAATTTGTAGAATTTTCTAAAAAAATAATATTACCACATAATTATATTCTAATTTCCCTAGATGTGGTTTCTCTATTTACAAACATTCCTAAATTATTGGTACTTAAAATAATAGAAACAAAATGGAGATTTATTTCGGCTTATACTAATTTAGATTTTAATACGTTTTCAAGAATTATTTCTTTTTTATTTGAATCCAGCTATTTTTCTTTTAATAATTCATTTTACCAACAAATAGATGGATCTGCGATGGGAAATCCGGCCAGTCCTGTACTAGCAAATTTAGTGATGAATGATTTAATAACAACATGCTTAACATCAATAAATTTTAAAGTCGAATTTCTAAAAGTATATGTTGATGATACAATTTTAGCAATACCAGAAAATAGAATAGATACTATTTTAGAAGTTTTTAATAATTACCATCATAAACTCAAATTCACAATTGAAAGAGAAACAAACAACACAATTTCATTTTTAGATGTTTTAATTATAAGAGAACCAAATGGACAATTAAAAACTAACTGGTACAATAAACCAATAGATTCTGGCAGACTTTTAAATTATTTTTCAAATCATCCAATACACCAAAAAATTAGTACAATTAAAAATATTTGTCATAGGGCTTATCTTTTAAGTAGTAAAGAATTTCACCAAGAAAATGAAAATAAAATTAGAAATATTCTTAAAAAAAATAATTATCCAATAAGACTTATAAATAAATATTTAAATAAACATAAAAATATTATTATTAATAATAGAAAACTTATTAGAAATGAAAACAAAATATTTTTTAAATTTCCATATATTAAAGGCTTAGCTGAAAAAATCAAAAATTGCATTAAAAATACTAATGAAACTGAAAATATACAACTTGTTTTTTATCCTATTAACACAACAGAAAAACTATTTACTAAATTAAAGGACATAACACCAATTCAAAACTGTTCAGAACTTATTTATAAAATAAATTGTAAAGACTGTGACAAATGTTACATAGGTATGACAAAACAATTACTTAAAAATCGTTTATATCAACACCAATATGACTGTAGAGAAAAAAATAAAGAAAAACTTGATAAAACAGCTCTAGCAAAACATCATTTTGATATCGGTCATAATTTTAATTTTGATCTTCCTATAATATTAGACAAAGAAACAAATTATTATAAACGAACTATAAGTGAAATGGTATATATTAATATAAACAATACAATAAATTTACGAACGGACACTGAACAATTGAGTAATATATATACATACATTTTAAAAAAATACAAAGAAAATTATGACCGTACTAGATAATTTACAATCATATACTGGACTATCAAATATAAAACGTCAAATTAAATTTCAAAAAATTTTTTTATATCAACCATTGATTTTATTCGTATTGTATATGTTTACAATAGTTTAATTATTATCAAAGGCATAAAAAAGCATATCTAATTAAAAAGGTACATATATATGTTATAATTTATTTAATTTTTTTTGTGTGTGTGATATTATGTTTTTATTTTAACATTTTTTTTTCTTATTATTATATAATAGCATCTATATAAAATGTATTTTAGCCTTGAAAAAGACGACAATAAACGTCGAAACGTCGGCAATTTAATAAAAGCTTTGATTTTTCTTTGCCTGTCCTCAATCCACTATCATCATTCTAATTTACAAAATAAGGACACTAAATTTTAACAATATTCTCGAATTATCTCGACGTTATAACAGCCATTAGAAATTTCGATCGATCGATCGATAAACAAACTAGACTCTTCGAAAATGCAGGAAACAGCTTTTTGTTGTTCTTTTAGAGACCATTAAAATGAGCAATATTAAATCTTGATTATATTCAAACTAAACGGGATATGGTGTAAAAAAGATTCATCACGAAATAACACGAATTGGCTATAAATTGGTTAAATACTTACTGTATTCCCCAAATCTTGCGACCAGTGACTTTTTCCTGTTTCCAAACCTAAAAAAAATGGCTCAGAGGTCGCCGTTTCGCAACAATTGATGAAATCGTCGCTGAAACTTCGTCCTATTTTGAAGAGCTCGAGCAAAAGTACTATTAGGATGGGTTAAAAAAATTGGAACATCGTCTTACTAAGTGTATCGAGATAAAGGGGGACGATGTTGAGAAATAAATTGATTTAATCTGAAAAAACTTGTTTTTTCTATCAAAGACTAGTTTTATATCAATCCACCCTCGTAGTAGGTACAACTTCTGCATGCATGTTACCGCAATTATCAAGCAAATATGTAGGTACTCTACATTCCTCTAAAATAAACTTTGTAAATTCTCTTATTTTAGTAAATAAAATTTGAGTTAAAACCAGACTAACTGACAGTAGTTTGGTTTGCTTTTCTGCCCTTCTTCCATTTTCCATAATAATTCCTTTGAGGGTGATAAAACTAAATTCAACAATGAATAGTTGACATAAGACAACAACTAAATTGAAAGCAACACATTTCGTGTTTCTACTTATAACTAGAGTTTTGCTAGTCAAGAACAATAGCAAATAGTTTTATTTGCTGGTGTTTCCAAAAGGCGTGGAGAATATTAAGTGGTAGTGTGCTGCATTGCTCACGACATAAATATAAGTGAATTATAATTATTGCTTTCCGGGATGCAGACGCAAGGAAAATGGGTTGTTGCCAACAATGTTTGTGTGCAATATCCAACCAAAAAAATACAGTCACTGCCACTTATTGATTAATGTTAATAAATTTTGTAAAATGTCCTGCAGCCTGCTGCTACATACAAATTTAGATGTATTTCTATATTTCGATTAGTAATTCGTTATTTTAAGTTTTTTTATTTACTCCTTTGATAGTAAATGTCATTTATACTCATTGTCACCATGCAGGGTAAGTAAGCTATAACGCACAGTTGTGCGTAATGAAACGTCATGTTGGAACGCGTTTTTATGCATGTGAAACAAAATATTTTTCTGTTTTAAATAATTGTTACATTAAAAAATGGTTTTTCAGCAAATATCTAACCCACACAATATTATAAATTAAAAATATATAATAGTTTTTATTAAAAAATAAATCAGATTTAGGCAACATATATTACATTTTAAATGATTATTTAATCTAGTATTTGTACTTTATGTCACTACTTTGTTAGATGTTATTTTAAACGTAAAATTTCGTCATATATTTTTTTAGAGATGTCAAATATTTAGAATTAAAATTAAAATATTGACTCGTAGATAAAGCATAGTACGTAACTCGAGTGGTAAGAGGTATTACGTACTCGTGTAATTACGCACTCGCCGCTACGCGGCTTCGTGCGTAACTTTTCCACTCGTACGTAATATCCTACTTACCACTCTTGTTACGTAATATACTATTACCACACAGTAAAATATTTTCAAAAACACTACTTTTTCTTAAATACAAAGATTTTTATATGTAAATTCACAAAGCTATGTACATCACTTTCTAATTTTACTATGTAACCACACTTAATATGTGAGTACATTCTAATCTAATCTAATCTAAATAACCTGGCATGGAGCTCCAGGTTTTAAGCACTGCTTCCTATAGGAATATTGTGACCAGGTTCTACACCAAGAGTCCTTGCATGCACCCGATGCTTGCAGGACTCTAGTTTGTTCAGCTGAAAATCACCACCGCTGATGTTCAGGTAGGCATAAATCCAGGTGTCCCAAGTTCTTATTTGGATGACTATCCTTAAGTTACTGTTGCCACAGGGTAGTTCCCTTTACAAAAGATCTGAGTCCTGTGACTAGCTCCTCAAGGTGGGGATAAGATTCAGGATTCGTGTCACCGAAGATAAGGAACCGTTTATGGTCCAAAGCCTTACACTCGAATAGAATGTGAGTTGCCGTCTCATCTTCCATGGCGCACAGTCGCTCGGCACGAGGTGGGTTCCTGTGTCAGAATTTCCATCCTTCGAAGGTGTAGTCTGAATGGTCCATGCCCAGTAAGCAGGCCCACCAGTACTCTTATCTGACTCCTGCCAAGATTCAGTATGTCAGACGTCAGTTTTTTGGAGTAGCCTTTGAGCGTCAGCTTCGAATGCCTCAGCCTTACGGTATTACTCCAATGTTTGGTCGATTCTTCCCAGACCCAGTTCCTGACTTTGGTCCTTACTCAGGTTTTAGGCAGTCCCAGTACAGGTTCTGGACCATTGAATCGTGTATCCGCTCCTTTCTTGTCCAGAAGGTCCGCGATTTCATTGTCCTCAAAACCCTTATGCCCTGGTACCCACTCCAAGAAGACCTTGTTGTGTCTACAGTTCATTGAGGTTTTGTATCCACTCCCAGATCAGCTTGGAACTAACCCAGATTGTTTTAAGGCCAGCAGTGCGTACATATGTAAGTACATTACTTACAGGTACAATTAATTAGTGTTAAGGCAAGTTTAGATTTGAGCACACATAACGAGAAGACGCACGTATTCGTGCTTGCTCGCTTCAGGTATCCTCCGGTGTTTTTGCGATTAAAACATTTCCTCCGCGCACACATATATGCTTAGGTCACTCCATATTTATATTTATCGGTGAAAGACTTTACAATCATGAAAATTTTAAAAGAAATGTTAATAGTTTCATTGCTGCTTTCATAGCAATTAATTCGGAAAAAAAACGCAGACGTCTTGTTTCGACTGGCAAAACAGGGATCAAGACTAGCTGTTTCAATGCATGTGATATGAAAAAATATTTACAAATTATTATAAATTATTATAAAAATTCTATGGTGTAATAAATGTAATAAAAAAAAGAAATAGTATATTACACTACAAGGGCAGAAAGTTTGAGATTCCTGCACTGCGCGACATGATGCCCGAGGCGAAGCCGTGGGCATCATGGCGCGCAGTGCAGGGCTCTCAAACTTTCTGCCCATCTAGTGTATACTATTTTTCTTTGTACTACGCTGAAAGTACGAAGGAAATTGCCTTCGGTGTTAAAAGATATTCATGCCTGCCGTTACATTTGCAGTGACAGTGACATCAGTGCAGGAATAATTTCTTTCGGCCCGCTGTCTGCGCGACATTATCGCGGCATAAAAGTTAGGCTTTCTGTCGTAATATTGAAGCTGCAACGACATACTTTCGGCATAGTACAAAGAAAAAACATTTACAAAACTGTAAATAACTAATAAAACTATTTATGCCGTTATTTTTTATGTCCTTACTTAACTTTTCTCGTGTCAAACACTTTTCAGAATATTCTAGATCTACCTTAAAAGAATTCTCTTACCGAAAAAATCTCGATTTTATCTTTAAATTACTTATTGATTTGCAGTTTTCCGGTTTGTTCTTTATAGTACACTCCTTACATTTTTATTAGTAATAGAATCAATAAATATTACACATAACAGAAACTTTGTTATGTTATAATCAGTACTTTCCAAAGTACCTATGTTTAATAATTTATAGTTGTACCTACTATTTAAGTGAAATAAATAGAAGAAACAATAGAGTAGGAATAAAGAGTTCATTTTGATGGGTTTGCATTCAGTTTGTTTGACCTTCTTTTAGCCATTATGACCAGAGATTTTATTGTGGAGCCAGCCCAGGTCGTTTAACTACAATTTTATTGGTTATTTCAGTTTAGATCTTCCAGACCCGCTTTGTTCCGATAAGTTTCCTAAAAACACTGTAAATCATCTTGCGAAAACCTGTATTGTTAGCTGCAAAAAAGGAAGTTACGATACGAGAAATATAAACGAACGAAATGAGCGTTTTTTGTTAGGTTTTTCGTTTAACTTTGGGAATTGATGAACCGAAAAATATTGTAAAATACTTGTAAAAGATTTCCGGTTTTCACTGAAACAGAACAATCAATAAGTTCAAAACAAAGAAGCAGCCGAATAACAATACATTTTTTTGGTTTGCTTACTCAATTCAATTCAATGCAAGCATATGAAAGAAAAACGTATATATGGACTACATAAAGACACTGAGCATTTGATTTCTAAAGAAAACTATAATTTAACCCAAATGAATATTATCATTAGTTAGTAAACGATTATTTGAGATTTCTCTCATAGGATTTTTTGAAAATTTTGAAATTTTGAAATTTTTTACAAAGTATACATAAAAGAATATATTAAATGACATTAAGGAGAAATTGAAAAAATGTCGCACCCAGCGAGACTCGAACTCGCAACCTTCAGCTCTACGCGCTGCCGCTCTAACAACTAAGCTATAGGTGCCTAGCCATCAAATCGCCGAACGGTCGATAAATTCAACTCATGCCACATGTAACACTTACTCATTTTCTCCTTAAGCACATATAGCATGACGTTAAGGAGAAAGTGAGCAAGTGTAACATGTGGCATGAGTTGAATTTATCGACCATTCGGTCGCCCCTCTAATACGCAAATGTGTTTATGCCAGCATAACGCATGGGATCGTAGTGTCCAAGCCAATTGAAGCACGAAAGGGAAGGAGCTGTCCAAAGGGTTTGGTACTGTTACCCCTGCTGTGTGTGTGAATGACCTTCATAAAAGACTACTCAACAAAGGCTTGACTACTGACTAGGATTCGCAGATGATTTGGCCATAATCGTTCAGGGGAGGTTTTTGGGCACAGTCTCAAAGCGAATGCAGACTGCAATGAATATTGTATATAAGTGGTGCAAGGATGAAGGCCTAGTAGTCAATCCAAAAAAGTATTAGTTGTCCTATCCACAAATAATAGGGCGTTGCAAATCTTAAAACCAATAATGCTAAATAACGTGCTGGTACTAATAGCCACAAAAGCTACATAAATGGTTTAACCAAAGTCAGCACATCCAAAAGGACATACGCAAAGCTACACAATAGCCCTTGGTAGGTGTAGACAATTGTGTGGCTATAACTGGGGCCTGAACCCCAAAATGAACCTCTGGTTGTACACACAGGTTATGGGTTATGTTAACCCATGGTTCGATGATGTGGTAAAGTAGAACGCAGCAGTCTGAGGCAATCAGGCAACTGGGAAGCATATAAAGAAAGGCATGCCTGAATGTCACAGTAGCCATGGGGACCACCCCAACGGACGAATTACAGTTTCACTTAACTTACCTCCATCGCATATCTATAAAACCCTATTAAGGGAAAAAGAGCAAGTATAGCTATATGATAGGGTAAAGGCGGATCGCATAATGTGTATACCCCACGATAGTGTAGTAACCAGGTATAACTTTGCAAGAAACTTTTGAGTAGAATTAGTGAAAGGGAAAAATGGTCCTCCAATTCAACAGGTGTCAATCTGGTATACCAGTTGGGTAGAAAACCCTAGCGACAAGCCAAATTCTTTATAACAGGACACTCGGTGAAATTTTTTGCAGACCTGTTATCACAAAGACGAAACGATGTCAGAATGATTGTCAGTCTCTTGTCAGGACATTGTCAGCTCAGAAAACACATGAGTCAGTTAAACTTGGCCGATGCAGACATCTGTCGATACTGCCAAGAGGAATTTCATGTCCTATGCCAATGTAAAGGCCAAGCAAGGACGCAGTATCTGGTATTGGGAGATGAGAAACCTGCTGCTTCAAGTTACGTGAAAAGGCCACTGTCAAGGATATTAAGTCTTACTAAGAGAGCAGGTTTAGATAATGTAATCTAATCCTATTTTAGAGATGATGCAACAAAAATTTATGTGTACTTTAAGGGTGTTTAATGTTTACTGTTCATACAAATTTTTGCAGTTGTTTGCAAGTGTTTAATTATTTAATTTAGAAAGTCTTAAATGAATTGTCTTTTCATAGCCTTTCAGGAGAACCAAAATGAAAACTTTAATTTATAAAATTAATATTGAAAAAAATAAAAATAGTGGTTATTAGTGAGTTTTACATCAGATCAATCATGACACCGTTATTTTAAACTGATACTTCAGACATAAATCCATATTTCCTTAATTTTCCTAATCACAGGGTTATTGGGTTTAAATTTCCTGTCTGTCGGGAAACTTTTATGACCTTTAATATATTTTTATACAACCCAACTTTCTCTTGCATTGTATTACAAAAAATCTCCTTTTTTCTTGGGCTTCTTTTCGGCACTGCAAAAACGATGCGCAACGCTTCATTTATTTAACCTTTATTATAAAAATATAGAAGAAAATTAGTTTTCTTAAAGTAATCGGATACCGAAGGATAGATTTTTAATTATTGTATTTGATTAAGTATTATATCTTTTGAAGCTTAGTCAAGGAGTATATATAAAATATATTTATTTAAACTTAACAAAACATATTGCCGCACATGTTTGTAATAGTTCAAAGAACCCCCAATAAGATCCCGCAGGGTACATAGCGTTATTATTGCATTTGGTTTGTATCTAAATGCACGGAGAAAGAGCTTTGTTCTGTTTCGACTCTCCGGTTTCACGTGTCGTTGATTTATTGTTGTCTAAATATTCTAAAACCGTGGAATATGATATATTACACGGATAGTGGTTACGTATGAAATGCTTGCTATTTCTGACGTCGATTGATTTCGTGAAAGCATCCGGAAGACTTTGAATAACCGGTTTTAAACCAACCTTTTGGCTATTTTGAATTCTTTATTGAAATTTCAGCAAACATTTCTGTATTAAGAATCATAGTTATAAACCTTTACTACAGTAATATTACCTACAGTAAAGGCTAATAGGTAAAAAATATTAAGAAATTTAAAAAACAAACATAAAAAAGAAGTAAAGAGACCACAGTCAAGAGAGCAATCTACAGAGTAAATAGAGCTACAGAAAGAAGGAGCTAACATGTATAGAAGAGCTGAAAAGTGGTAAAACAAAGAAGCAAGAGAAATAAAGTTGCAAAGAAGTGGAGTGTTTGTCGTTAGAAGTGGAAGGTTTAAAGAATTTAAGAATAATAAAAACAACTATTATTTTACTTTTTAAAACTATTTAATGTATTGATCTCCTAATTCAATAAAAGTATATAACAGGGCACAAAAAAGTGACTAAGAAGAAGTGAGTTAGATTAGATTTAACTAATAACCTTTTTCTCTTTTTCAGTCCTCTTAACTCCGTATATATTTTTAAGAAAGAATTGAGTAAGGATCCAGTACGACATGAGTTAAACCAAGATGTGATCAAAACTGCTGACTAATCGCTAAGGCATCTGTGGTCGAATTGTTAAAGTCGCTACCAGCTATAGGTAGATCTCCTTAATACAATTTTTTAAATTTTAAATTTTTATAAACTGTGTTGTAACTGTGAAAAAAAAGTAACTTTTTACGAACAAGAAACAAAGCAGCAATCTTAGCAAAACAACAGAAAATATGATTAAATTCTGATAAAATAATGCAAACTTCACAGAATGCAGGGTAAACAATAATGTTTTATAAATTTACTAGTTGCTGCTACAAACATCCAGTTTTCAGTATCTAAATAAATTATATGGTGTATATCTTAGACTGGAATGTCAAAAGTGGTGAAACCTCTTAAGCCTGGTGAATGTGTATTTTTAAAACTTTAAATAAAATATGACCTTACTCGTTGTAATGTCTTTTGTTGAATTTGTAGCTTTCATTTGAATATTTTTTTATATAAAGAATATCCCAGGATTAAAGTGCTCGGAATAGTAAAAAAACAATTTGATAGCTGACAATGGACTAGAAAAGTGTGACGTCAGATATGGGAGGAGCTTAAAAATCTTTCCAAACAAAACAAATTTGCATTGAAAAAGCCATAAGAGATTTTTCTATTACTTGTTGTGGTTCCTAATCAAAAATCTTAGCATTTTCCGGACACTTTTCATACGACCTAGTGTATCCAATTTATGATAGTGAATAAACATTGAAAGTTAGTGTAGGTGTTTATATTTTATATGCATTTTAGTGGAATTGAGGTTATGTTTGTTCAGAAGTTTATAAATTTTATTATGGTAATCTTGTAATTAACAGTGTTGTTAAGTAATTAATTACAATTACTTTAAAAAGTAATTAAATTACTTTTATTGTAATTGGTACGGTAATTAATTACTTTCTACTCAACTGTAATTCATTTGTAATTCAATTACTCGTTACTGTACAATTACAATTACATTTTACAATTACATTTCAATTACATTCGATGAAATGAATACTTTTAATATTTTAATATTTTCAATAGCTTATAGGATAGGTACGTGAAAAAATCCAAACCAGGTAATAGAATACAATGCAAGCGATAACCAGATCGGCGAGCTACGATAAGAAATATTATTTCTCGGGATTTTGAAACAAATAAATACTTAAACCCAAGCATATTGTAAAAGAATTATTTCTTCTATTATTTTCTTGTTTCCAGGAAAAAGTTAATGATATTTTTAAAAGTAAACTGGAAAAACCATACTTTTCGAAAGAAGGGTTTGCAAGAAATTCAGTTCAACGTTCTACTCCGGAGCTACGTAATAATATTGACGAAAATGCCTCAAATATAGAATTTTTTGCATTTGTACTCTCCAAATAAAAAATTAATATCTATAAAAGATTATCCTACTGTGTTTAAGATTTTTAAAAAATATAATGTCATGTTACCTTCATCCGCTCCTGTTACCTTCATCCGCTCCTGTTGAGCGAATGTTTAGTTCCGGTGGTCAAATTTTAACGGCTAGACGAAATAAATTGTCTGACGACCATTTCGAAAAATTATTATTTTTAAAACATAATAGTAGTTTATAAATATAAGTTATTGTTATTATAATATTAGTTGTATATAATAAATAAGTAGGATAATAATTACTAACATGAAAGATGTAGGTATCTGAATTTTGAGGTAATATGTACTAAAAATTATATCAATTGAAAAACAATGTTTTATTTTTAAAACAACTAGGTATAGGAGTAATATATTGTTTTAAAACATTTTCGAACTTTCTACCTGAAAGGAAGACGTACCTAACTAATTAATTAAAATTGCACCACAGCGTGTAATTATATAATTGTAATTAATTACATTTCCAATTTTGTAATTGTAATTAATTACAATTGCAAATTTTGTAATTGTAATTGTAATTAATTACAATTTGACCAAAGTAATTGTAATTGTAATTAATTACATATTTTAAAGTAATTTTAACATCACTGGTAATTAATTATGTATTTTTTAACTATTACATATTATTCTGTTTGAGTAAAAATGGTGATGTGTTTTGTCCCCAATTGCAAGCATTATAGCGACCAGAAAAACTGCAAATTTTTTTACTTTTCCCAGAAATGATGTGGAGAGGAAGAAGTGGATTTCTTATCAAGTATATACGTATTTCGGTATTATAAATATAATAACATATATTTGAAGATGTTATAAACAAGCAGGACAATTTATTACTGTATGTTTTGGCTTTTTTGTTTGTGAGTTTCCTAAGTATGTTTGTTATTTTTTTAATTTTTATTTTAGAATTACTCTTAGGTAATAGATTATAAAGACTCTTGGTTACATAGAAAATAAAAACGAATATATTAAAATAGTATTTTTATTTACAAAATATTTACCTTAATTTGGGAAAATAATGGTTTATATAAAAATCCTCTAAATACGTTATATTCACTTCCCAATATGGATCTTTTTGAATTTCAACAATTATTATCTATTTTAAGGTCCAAATATACAAAAAACATTTTTCTCTTTTTAAAATATATAGATTTCCCTGAACCTGATGGTAACAATTATGATTCTGATTCACCACCAGTTCATTTTTTTCGTTGTAGTAACAAATGAACTTATTATTTTTGAATTTTTCTAAAAGCAAATCATTGCGTGATGCACAATAGCATTGTCACTTACTAATCCATCTGGACTTGCCCCTAATATACCAGAATTCTATAACCAAATTCCTGTTGGCATTACATCAATTCCTAGGGATGATTTTAATGCATCCAGACCATCTTTTTCGTGAGTTTTCCCCCACTGGATTGCTCTAGATTTCTTTATTGTTATCTACAATCATTAGAATATTAAATAATTATGCTAATAAACTTTAATTAAATGTTTTAGATGAACTAAATAGACCAAAGTAACACCTCAAAATAAAAGGTGTACAAGCGGAACTTAAAAAAAGAATTTAAGACAATAATTATAAGCTAGTTATCCTTACCTCACAAATATAAGTTTCGTCTTTCATACTAGCATGTACAACCCCTTAAAGAGTCATAAAATTAGTATAGAAATGCATACTTTTAATATGGCCCGAATCCACTGCATTTTAACCTCTTTCTACCATTTTATTATTATTATCAAAGAAATGCATAATAGCAGACAGCTTAATAACATGATTCGATGTCATTTTTACTGAAAAAAGGAATTAAAAACTTATTTTTGACTCAAAACTTAAAACAATACAAATAAAAACATAACCTCAAAATAATTCTAAGGCATGTCTAGAAAAAGTCGAGCTCTCTTACCTTAAAATTTATGGTTTATATAAATATTAAACACCCAAAGAACCGATTTCTACAATTAATATATCTTATTTGATACAGGAAATATTAAAACTATTGATGTAAAAAAACCTTAATGGCAATTTACATACATTAAAAGTTTGTTTGGAAAGATAAAATGACAGATCCCGCCCTCTGACGTCACAGCTTTTTTAGTCCATTAGTCAGTTACTAGAAATGAAGCTTTAGACGTTTTAGGAAATAACGGTTCAAACTGTTATAGTAGTTTACGTAACAAGTCTCGAAAGTGATCTTTTACTGGACGAGTGGGCAATTGTAGGGCGAGCCGCAGGCGAGTCCTGCAAGCCTGCGAGTCCTGCAAGCCTGCGAGTCCAGTAATAGCACTTTTGGGACGTATTACGTACAATATTTTTTTAACCGGCCAGAATTTAGTAATTTCCAGTTTATTTTTGGGTCAGAAAAACTCATTTTGTCGGACCAGGCCAGAAAATTATTGTGATAATCCGGTAAAAGCTTTTATTTCATCCTTTCCAGTAAATACATTTCCCTATAATCAATTTGGCGCCGGTAAGTAAAACATTACGGTATCAGGTTCCGTAATGTGTTGCCTAGCAACGCTGCTCTGATTGCTTAAGGGAAGACAATTACTTTTAATTTTTGACATTTAAAAATAGTATAATGACTATAAAATGAAAATAAAATAATTAATTAATTACTTTTACATCCATATTTAAAAAAAAAGTCAATGTTATTCAATTTTATATTAACAATTAAATCTTAATACTAAAAACATTATTTGACAGTGACAGATGGCTTTCCAGGTAATTTGACCTAACTAATCAAGTTACGAACTATTTTTTGTCAAGTTACGAACTACTGTTAAAATTTTTATGAATTTATAAAAACAGGATGAAATAAAATATAATACGACACATGGTTGTTAGGTGTTATTACTGTACTCGTTTTTATTTCCGGACTTGGCTCCTACGTCGCCTCGTCCGTAAACTAACTCGTACTGTAATAAGTCACCTACCGACCTTGTAACGTATAATACTATTACCGGACTCATTTTTATTTTCTGGCCTTTTCCGACAAAATGAGATTTTCTGACATAAAAATAAACCTGAAAGTACTAATTTCTGGCCGGTTTTAAAAAAATATTTTTGGGTGCATTTTTTATTTTATTTTTTAGTTGTATAAATGTATCATTGCACGGACAGCTCAGGAGAGCTTATACTTGCGTTTTTAAATTTACTTACCTCTACTTTAACATGAGCAACATGGAAGTCCTGAGCTGGTGGAGACTCCTTGGGAACATATCGATAGAATTCTTCGTCATCTTTGTACCATTTAATTGAGTAAAGTGGCACAGATTCCAAATCGTAATTACATATTAATGTAACATTACTTTCTCTTCGAACTACTTCAGGCACTATTATGTGCATGTTCTTTAGTGCCCGGACATCTGCAACAATAATAAACTATTAAAATTAAGGTCTCAAGTTATTAGTTTATCTGTTTAAGTCCCAGAATAAATTTTTGTGATAAAAAATTTGGTATTTACGATTTATTTTCTTGTAAATTTTGTGGTTAGTAATAAAATCACGAATCTTTAGTAATTTGATTTCAATTTCAAAAAAAAAGCCTTACACAGGGTTGCTATATTTGCGGTGAATGCATTACAGAGAGAGCCAAAAAATTTTGCTTATCATCAAATAAGACACTTGTGAAAACTATGAAGCTTACTTTTACTTGCCCGTGCGAAGTCTATGGGACAGTCGAGCCGATTCACTTTACTACCAGCAGAACTCATGGCCTTAACGAGATTCAAATCGGCCAACATAATGTCAAAAGTTGTAATGTTCGTTTTCGAGCATTCCATCCGGACTATATATTTTTATTCTGTTCATTTTTTATCGCGCCGATGCGAACGTTCATTGCCAATTTGGTGGGAAGAAATAATGTTTCGTCGACGGAATGATTTTTCAATTCGTTCATTTCCTTTGCGATTTTTTGAAAATTTAGATTTAATTTCTGAACTACCTTCGCCCTTCTTTCTTGTGAGTAGCTTTTTGCCTTTGTTTTAATTTAATTAGTTAGAAATAATCTAAATTGCGGTGAATATATTATTTTAAGTATTTTACTAACACTTAATTTTCGAATACAATTGCTATTTTAAAAAGGTCAGTTTTTTGTGATGTTAAAATATATAAACATGGATTGTAATTAATTTTTTCTCGAAAGTTGGAGAACTAGATAGCGATTGTATTCGATAGAAATTACTTAAAGGTCGGAGTTTTGATTTCAATTTTATTACTAGGATTAAATGCCAAATCTGTGAAAGGCCCTATTGAGGATCCAGATAATTTTTACTGAAAATATCGCTGTTTGTCGACGGCCATTTTGAAGCCGACCATCCATTCCCGGGATTATTTTTAAGGAAGTTCTCTTGAAGGAAGACCACTTCCACTCGCTTGGGCAGTGCTGATCCACGACTATCGAAACTCCGACAGGAAGACATCGAATTAAAGATAAGAGATTAAATTAATTATTTGTAAAAAATTTTTACTAATTCTTAATTGAGAAATAAATTAACTTAAAACTGATTTTTCGAATTTTATTTGTGTGTCTATACTTGGCGCCCTTTAATTAATGTTTGGAGGGGATTAAATAAAACTCAGCAGGAAGCCACGACACTCAGGAGCTAGCCTAGGTTAATTTAAGGGTTACAAAGTTGGCGCCCAACGCCAATTTAACCTTTAAAGGGTTAATTAAGCTACAAAGTAAACCAATTGTGGAGCCTGATAGTGTTTTAATGCCTCCATTGCACATAAAATTAGCTTTCCTGAAACAGTTTGTAAAGGCTCTTCTTCAAGGCCCAAATATTTTAATTTTTTATAAAATGTCCAAATGATACTGTCTGTTTATATCGAATATATAAGTTTTGACAAGTAACAGTCGATGCTTTTTAAATACATTTCTTAATCTAAGTAGATTGGTGGGTAACGCCAAGTTGTTTTTTATTATCGAAATCAAACATATTTTCGAGAACCCACACTTACCACTTGTGATCCCCTATTTTTTTCACGCCAACGTAGACCCCCGTCAAGTATCTCAAGGAGTCCTGGTGGTCCACTTGGACCACTTTGGGAATCTTGGTGTAAATCATCGCTTAAACCGCACGTCTCGGTAATTACGCGTAAAATATAAAACCTACGCATTGGTTAATGCAAATCTTAGCGGTATTCGTTAAAACGCATGAGTTTGTTACAAATGTCATAACTCGGCAAAAAAAATCGCAGAGAATTCTTAAAAAAAAAATCTTACAAATATGTAGGTACTTAATGATATTGTATGTGCTATATTTAAAAAATAATTGGGATGATCCAGGTAAACGTTTAAATTTCAAATTTTCTAAGGAATAGTAGATATATTGTGTATCTAGTAGGAAAAGCGATATATTCCCGGACGACAATGTAAATTGTTGGCCGAGGCGTCTAGTCGAGGCCAACAAACATTGAGAGTCCGGGAAGTTGCTTTTACTACGAGATACACATACAATTTTTTCTGATATCGCATTAAATATAATCGTAAATTAAGAAAGTTTTATGAATGCATAACTGTTTTTGATATCATCTTATTTTCTATGAAACCGTTTCATTGACATTGTGTTTTTATCATTGTTGATTAGTGTCACAAAACTGTCAGTTTGGTTAGTTACATATTGCTTAAAATATTTTAAATTATATTTAAAATGGACAGTGGCGATGATGTCCAGAGGTACAAAATGCCTCCAGAGTTACTAAAACACTACTACTAATGTGGTTTTAAATTTATTGCCAAATAAAATCAAGGCGCTAAATATGAATTTGTGTATATACGTTTTATGGACCATTCTCGTATATGGGTACGAAAAAAATATTCCCGTACACAGGTACGGAATAGTATATTCTGTAACAAGGTTAGAATGAAAATTCGATACGAGTGGAGAATTCCGAACGCGAGCGTAGCGAGCCAGAGGAACCACGAGTTATCGAATGTTCATTCTAACCGTGTAACAGACTGTATTTTCTCCACGACCATGTAATAATTCTGTTTATTTAAATTGAAATATGTAGCCATACAATTAAAACGTCGCACTGACAAACTAAGTGACAGTTTTGAAATTTGCAGGGCAATCTATGTTTTTTGTTGAGCAATTACAGAATGTTATTCCGTCACTAGTTATAGAATGGAAATACATGCAAAACACATAAGAAGCAAGTGTTTCAGAATGAATATTCTATCTCAAGAGTGAGAATGAACACTTTATTATTAAAAATGAAGTCGGAATTATTACATTCATTAATGGTCGTGGAGAAAAAATATTCCCGTACAGTTGGTTGCCTAGTAACGGTCTAAAATACAAGAATAGTGTATTTTGCGGCTCGAATTTGATCCGAGAAACTAGACATTTCCAAGCGATTTCAGAAAAAATATTGCCTAGTTATGCGAAATAAACTCGAATCCATTTTGGATTCTTATTTCGAAGAATTAAAGGTACCTAATTACCTACAAAATATAGAATAACAATTATATTGATACGATAAAAATTGTTAAAGTTACAAGCAATTGCAACGGAATGAAATGAAATTTCGGTTAAAAATTGTGTTGCGATACTTTTATTTTATCCTTGAAAATATATTCAGGGCTCTTTTTGATTTGTATTCAAATCTACACTTTTATATTACCTATATGCTTTTAGTATATATCTCTTTTTAGTTGTTGTAAAGCTATTTATCGTTTTTTTTGTGCCTTTTTGTTTAATTTTAAAAATATTTATTCTATCTACCTTCAGGTTTATATTTTTTTACCCAATACGAATGTATTCAAATAAAACCCTTAAGGCTATATGAGCCATGCAAGAATCATTGTCGAAAGTTTTTAAATAAACAATAAAAAATAAACTACAATAATTTCATATCTATCCGTTGTATGCACTAAAAATGTTCTTATAGTAGACAAGGAACGATAATGAAAAGTAAACTAGATTTAGTATATCCCTCAAACACGGCTTACGAAAATCGGTTCAACGAAGAGCATTATGCTGTTTTCCATTGTTCGATAGACTCAAACAGAACTAAGGCAATTGTTAAGCTTTAAAGAACGAAAGAGGTTTACTGGATTTCTACATATTGTTGTTCACCAATGTATTTTTTTATATTTATTCTGTAAGAATGTCAACAGATATTCCGAGCAAGGCAAAATAACCATTGTGTACTTTACTGAAGGGTTAAAAATATATTGGAAAACAACCTTATATAATCTCACATGAAAGGGTTTATTGTTAATATCAAATTACTTTTGTCTGTTTTTTGGATTACACTAAGAATCACTCTTTCTTAATTTTATAAAACCTGTATGTATTTTACTTTTTTTAATTCTACTTATCTATTTATATTTTTCCAAATTCTTTGACAAAGTTTGACACGTATTACCGTGCGTTGTCGATAATGCGCTGGACTTAAAATTCCGGGTGCAATCCTTGCTCAATGCGACTTCTTTTATAATAAAGAGTTAAACACACGACTTATAACTGATTCTTAAATGAACTGGTCTATTAACTGCCTTTAAACAGCTTTAAACATGTCTATAAACAGCTTTAAACAACTTTTGAACTGGTTTTGAATCGATTTAACTTCATTCGAACTATTTTTGAACTGCTTTACTGACTAGTGAAGATAATAGTTGTGGGGGGTCTTCATATTGCCGCAATACCTACTCCTAACACATGCCGCAAGTTGGAACTTTCTGACACAGGCAAGGGTACCAGGACACTCAGGGTTTCGGGGAAATGAGAAGGCTGATAAATTGTTTCGAGTGGGAGCTATTATCACAATGAACCGGAACCATTCCGACGGGCTGCTAACACATTCAGAAATATAGCCTTTGAGAAACGGAGGCTAGATAACGGTAAGGAGTGGTGGAAAAAATCACCAGACAGGAGACAAGCCAAACTGTTCATAACAGGATACTCATTGAAATTACTGCATAGCTGATATCACAAAGGCTAAACGATGTCAGAATGACTGTCAGTCCCTTAACAGGGCATTTTCGGTTTAGACAACACCTCATTCAGCTGAACTTAGCATGGTAGTACATCTTCCAAGAGGAGGAGAAAACTGTATAACACGTTTTATATCAATGTAAAGGCCTTGTAAGGATGCGGTTGCGGGGAGAGACCACTGTGAACGATATTAAGTCTCACTAGGAGGGCAGGGCTAGCCAAGTTGTTCTAATCCTATCCAAGAAATAACAGGTGCTTACAATGCTCGCAGTGATATAGGCCAACAGCCAACTCAATAAAAATCTATCTATCTAATATTGGATGTGTGAAAAATTTGGTAATAACAAAATCAATTTTTGTTGTATGATCCCAGATACTATAAACTATAACCTGTTTTCTAAAAATGACCTTTCAATGTAACATTAAAATACCGGGATTTCAATCAGGTGCCAATAACTAATCAATTGACTGTACACTACTGAAAAATATTGAATGATCGTTTCTATTTCCAAAACAACAGTTACATAAAATATCCGAATATTTTGTAAAAGCTTTAATGTATCAAATGATTGTAAAAGAATATTTAAGTTTTTTCATTATTTCAAAGGAATATAATTATTGAAGCGTGTTAAACAGCGAGTTGGTTTTTATTTGAGCAATACACAATTATCAATAAAGCTAGGTACGCTAGAATTTAAACTCATTCTTTTGGAAAATTTAAGCTGGATACTGTGTTAATGAAGTTATTAATATTAAGTAGTAAAAAAGTTGGTAATTGAAACTAAAAAACTATTGAACTGTTAATATTTCTATTCCATTTTTGGTCGCTTTTAATTTATAGGAGGTGTGATCGAAAGGTAATGAGAATGATTTATTACTCTATTTAAACATCGTTGTTATCTTCTTTTAACTCCTGTAATTGGTTTTCTTATGCAGCTACACATTGATGGACAAGTTGTTATCTCTTTTGGTAGCAACGCTAAAAGCCTTTAACCAGAATGATCTTCAGCATGTCCGTTAAACTTTTTGAGATCTTTTCTTAAATTGTGAAATAATGCATTTGAGAACATTTTAAAATTTGGGAAAAATGACCGAGATCAGGGGGCTGAAGGTTTAATGACGTACAGAGCGACATATAGCGTAATCATGATACAGCATCTACAATGTTTGGACTCTTTTTCTTAAACGACGTTTTTATTGAAAAATTGGTAGACAGTTTGTCCTCGAGTAACAAATTTTTTGTGAATGATTTGCCTTTTATTAAAAAATGGATCAGCTTATCCATTTGCTTATTCGAACTTTCTCAAGAAGAGCTCACAATGTGCCACTTCTAACTTTGCCTCTTGGTTTTAAAATCGTTTCAGAAAATCAATTATTTATCTTTTTTATTCACATGACCAACAATGGACACAAAAATGTTCCCTGCGGTACACCGTATGTGATTAATTTATTGTGTTATATGTTTACATATTGTTCTCTGCCCTATAGACATTCATTAAAAAGGTTTAAGAAACTTCCTCTAAATTCGTACTGTTCCAACTTCGTTGGTAGTCTCTGATGGCACACCCTATCAAAGGCTTTGGTTAGATCTATGAACAAACATAATAATGTAGGTTGTATTTTGTCAATTGATTTATAAATTTGATTAATAAGCGCTATTATTGGTTTTATTTCGCCCAATTTTTAAGTATTTTTGATAAACAACTAATGGAATAAATTAAAAATTAATGCTACTTTAATAGAATATTTATGTAATTGACAAATGCTTTTAAAATCATTTCTTTTAATATTATAGAACAATAGATTTTAAAATGAACTTTCTTCGGATTCGCCATAACGGACTTTTAGTGGCTTTCTAGCTATAAGTTTTATCGCGTGCTTGTAGAATTCAATAAGACAAAGATTGTGTCTTAGGCACATAAACAACATCTTTACTTCTAAGTCGTATATTAATTAAAAAATAACCCTTGTATTTTATTTATTAAACTATTTATCACCTTTGCAAATGTTAACAGTATTTTTCTTTTCCATTTGAAAATATGTTTTTAGCAGACATCTACTTCGATGATTCGAAACGATATGGATATACATTTACATTTCTGCTTTTTTCGTAGAAATATGAGTTTATACTTCATTTGAATTGTAAATTATACTCGTATATATAAAACGTACACCACAGAAACACGAGCTTAAATTTTCAGGAATTTAAATGTTTGCGTCAACGTTAACTAGTAAACACAAAAATTCATTAATGCCGCATATTGTTCAGTTTCATTTGCGGAACTTTATTAGTTTCGGATTGTGGTAGTTTTGTTTTTGTGTTAATTATGTCATCCACTCCAAGATAATCATATAGAATAGCGTAATTTTGTTTACCACAAGCGTGGATCGTTAAAGTAAATAACTAAAAAGATATTATTAATTGGTTTTATAGAATTTAACATTTCAACTTACCGTTTGTATTTTTTGTACGTACGTGTTCTCGTTATTCCATGAAATAAAAGCGCAACCAACCGTGAAAACTCACATACACTCGAAAAATGTAAAAAAATTATTATAATAATAATTTTTTTTTTACCCTTTGTTAAGATTGTTACCCCTAATTTTACAATAATGATTAAAGAACGTTAAAATAGTAGTTTACGTAACAATTCCTGCAAGTGGTCTTTTACTGGACGAGCAGGGCGAGCCATAGGCGAGCCCTGCAAGCCTGCGAGTCCAGTAAAAGCACTTTTGGGACGTATTACGTACAATATTTTTTTTAATACAGGCATTGTTGTACCATAAACTTCATATTATTTAGTTTACATTTTTATTACAAGAACTCTTTATTTACTAATTTTAACATTTTTTTTAACAAACCCTGCTTGGGTGGCTACCTTAACAATTTTATCTGGTATAATTTAATCTTCCATTAATTTACAATCAAATGCATCAATTTAAATATCCATTTTATAATAAACTAGCAGAACCCGGCGCGCGTTGCTACGCCAATAACCAAAATAAATTTAAGAAAAATAAAAGAGGAGAAGAGGTAGAGTAGAAAAGAAAGTTTATAGTTTTGTTTTACTTATCGTACCAATAATATATTTTTCGAACTTATATTTATACGAATTCGTATAGATATCTATTAATCAGTATTGTATTTGATACATGGAAGCGCTATCTGGTGGTAACTTCAATTAATACATATATCATATTCATCTTACCCATTAAAAATACATCATCATACCGATTTTCATGACAATCGGTTGAACGGGGCAGAAGTTGCTAATCTGCAGCGCCACCTGGTGGCGAGTGGCATCAATGAACATATCACACAAACCTTTTCCGTATAAAAATACATATACATACCAATTTTCATGACCATCGGTTAAACGAGGCAGAAGTTGCTACTCTGCAGCGCCACCTGGTGGTGAGTGGCATCAATGAGCATACCATACAAACCTTCTCCGTGGAAAAATACATATACATACCAATTTTCATGACAATCGGTTGAACGGAACAGAAGTTGCTACTCTGCAGCGCCACCTGGTGGCGAGTGGCATCAATGAGCATATCACACAAACCTTCTACGTGGAAAAATACATACATATACCAATTTTCATAAATCGGTCCAGTACTTTTTGAGTTTATTGAGTACCTACATTCAGACATACAGACATACAGATATACAGACAAACCTACATTTATACATATATATATATATATATATATATATATATATATATATATATATATATATATATAGATATGTACTTTTAAGCCTTTAAAAGTGTATTTCTATATGAAACAGTATTTATACCAATTTTTTGAATCGATGAGCTTCTTTCCCCTATTGTTGGCGCGCCACCGTCACTCAAAACATGTAACCAATTTTATATACGCTATCAGTACATCTCTTTATTACATATTATCTATGTGCGCACCACTCTACCTGAAAGGGAGTAGGGTGTAGGGTTAATTTAAGGTTTATTTAATTAAGTAACCACGTTTCCGAACAAACGATGCTCTTTCAATATAGTCTATGGCTGTGAATGACATTGACATTCGTTACGCGCGTTTTTTTAAAATATGCAAAATTAAATGTCTATTTTTCAATATTTCTGAGAGATTTTCTTAATATTTTCTTCCGTAAGAACCTTCTCCTAATAATAACAAATACAACACAAAAACAATTAGTAAAATCGGTTCAGCCATTCACGCGTGATGCCATGACCAGGAAAAACGGGTTTCATTTTTATATATATAGATTTCACGTTTTCAACTAAACGTCAAAATATGTCAAGTTATTTTATAGTTTTAAATATATACAAAATTCGATTACCATAGAATTGACCGCTTTTTTAGACTAACTATTTTATTGTAAATGCGTCTGGTAAAAGCTTTTACCGGCCTTGTCCGACAAAATGAGATTTTCTGACCTAAAAATAAGCCGGAAAGTAAAAAAAATATTTTTACAATTCATTTTAATTTACTTTTCGAATTTCACCCATTTTGAAAATAATTTATGCGGACGCCCTATAGAAACACGAGTTGGTTTTGCAGCTAGTTTAAATTTGACGAGAATCCCATTATACGAAAAACTTTGGGGAAAGGAAATTAAAATTCCATTCAACATGCTGATATTTTAATTCAATTTGGCTCAGCTGTATGGAAGAGAAATTTTCCCTGTTCTAACATGAATGCATTCAATTTGTTTTATGAAATCAGGCGAGCTCACGAGACGAAAATATATCGTAATTATTCATGTTGACGAGAAGATTTTCCGGGATACAAATTACTGCCATATTTTTATTAATAATTAGTTTTTCGTATCAGTCTTTTCAAAAAATAATTGGTTTTAGTCTGAACACTTTATCACTTTTTTAATGCAGATATCAATAATATTAATTAACATTTTTCCTCCTTTTGTAATTTTTCCATAACAGATATTCATCGTTTTACACACGAGTGAAAACATATCATAATTTATTTACGCCACTACTAAATTTAAAAAGCTAAAACAGGAAGTTGTATTTTGTATAAAAACATTTATCTACTCCTTTGACAGTAAATGTCATTTACCCACGTCTCATAAGTAAATTGCGTATTTTTTAACCTATAACTCTGTCAGTAAGTGTCAAATTATTGAGGAGTTGTGTTATAGTTTCATTTACTAAACTAGTGGAGTAAGTAAATAGAAACCTGTATTATTATGTTGGTTAACTACAGTTTTCATTAAATTAAACTAACATTTGACATTTCTCAGACAGAACTGTATGCGAAATCGAATATTTTTGACAACTTATGCCAAAATTGAGATTTTATGTTTGTTATTATTTTGGTTATACAAAACCATTTGGTAAGTCGTGGGTAAGGCATAGTACTTCACTCGAGGAACAAATTGCATATTTAGCTCGTTACTTTAGCCCATTCGCTCGCAAGCTCGCTCATGGGCCAAACACACTCGCTGTAATATGCAATTTACTCCACTCGTAAAGTAATATACTATTACCCACGACTCATAAGTAAATTGCGTATTTTTTAACCTATAACTCTGTCAGTAAGTGTCAAATTATTGAGTTGTTGTGTTATAGTTTTATTTACTAAACTAGTGGAGTAAGTAAATAGAAACCTGTATTATTATGTTGGTTACCTACAGTTTTCATTAAATTAAACTAACATTTGACATTTCTCAGACAGAACTGTCTGTGAAATCGAATATTTTTGACAACTTATACCAACATTTAAATTGTATATTTGTTATTTTTAGTTTTATACAAAACCATTTGGTAAGTCGTGGGTAAAGCATAGTACGTCGCTCGAGGAACAAATTGCATATTTAGCTCGTTTCTTTAGCCCCTTCGCTCGCAAGCTCGCTCATGGGCCAAACACACTCGCTGTAATATGCAATTTACTCCACTCGTAAAGTAATATACTATTATACTCATTGTCACCATGCAGGGTAAGTAAGCTATAACGCACAGTTGTGCGTAATGAAACGTCATGTTGGAATGACGTTTCATTACGCACAACTGTGCGTTATAGCTTACTTACCCTGCATGGTGACAATGAGTATAAATGACATTTACTGTCAAAGGAGTAGATAACAGTACAGTACGTACGTCATATATTTTGTTAGAGATGTCAAATATTTAGAATTAAAATTAAAATATTGAGTCGTAGATAAAGCATAGTACGTAACTCGAGTGGTAAGAGGTATTACGTACTCGTGTAATTACGCACTCGCCGCTAAGCGGCTTCGTGCGTAACTTTACCACTCGTACGTAATGTCCTACTTACCACTCTTGATACGTAATATACTATTATAGTATAACTAGACCCACTTGGATAGGAATTATTTTTACGATTTTACCAGGGGAAACTCAAAAGAACGTCATTATATGAACGAACCTAGTTAAATATCTACAGTTGAGTCCGTGGATCTTTACCCGTGCGTCATCTTTTAAAGCATACGAAGTAAGTCGGAAATTGCAACTTAATAACATGCGGTAGCTGTTTTTTTTTTTAGTTTCATGCGTGGAAGACAATGACGCTAGATTAAAAGATCTGTGATTAAAAGTATGTGTTTTATCTCGCCAGGTATTAGGGACGCACGGGTAAAGAACCACGGACCCAACTGTATTTAATGTTGCTTTTAACTTCCCGACTCACACCTGTACGCCCATGAAGAGAATTCTTGGAAATTCGAAAAGAGCGTTGCCCACGCCAACTCAAGTGGTTTTGGATAAACTAGACACAATACTTAAAAATAATTTTTATTGTAACAATTATTAAAAGTTAGTTAAAAGATTATTGTTTTTAAGTGTATATAATACCCTTTTTTGAACACTTGAATTCTTGCAGTAAAAGTATAGTTTTCTTTAATTTTATTAGTAATTAGGTAAATTAAAACAGAAATAAAGAAAAAAACGATGAAAAAACTGATGGTTGTAAAAAATTGTGAATAATTGAGAAATAAAAAAAAACACTATTTTACCGATTTATATCGTAGAATGCAATATATTAATTATTCTATATCGCTTTACAAGTTTTTGAAAAGCATTTTCAGAGATATTGACCATTTAACTAAGAAGAAACAACTACTTCCCGGGCTATGGGCCCCGACGGGTATTGAATTACACTTCAAAGTCAAACGGGGTTGGTATATCTACAAGATATTTAAACCAACCATTCTAGTTTGCAGTTAGAAGGGACAACATAACTTGACATAACTTGTACACCGGTTTCGGCGTATTTGCGCCTCGTCAGTACAAGGTATATTTTGTAAAGCTATATAGAATAATTAATATTCTGCATTCTACGATATTTATTGATAACTCGCTTTATCAAATATGACAATTTTACAATTATTTGTAATAATACTTTAACACTATTTTATAATTACATTTAAAAAAAAAATAAAAATAAACCCTAAACGCCTTTCTTCGATAAAGAGTAAAAGCATAGCTTTTGTCGATTACTCCCACGACTGCAAATTTTTTTACTTTTTTTTTTCTCTAATAAAAACTACCAAAATTTAACAGTTTTATTTGTAGTAAGTCTATTCCATATAAATCCTTTGACTTGTTTCAAATATCTTTATATGTTTTTAACGATTACTAAGATTTCAAAAAAATGCCCAATTTGTTTAGTTTACTTACTTTTTCTTCTCAACTCGGTACTTTGAAAAAATATAGCAGGTTGTTGGGAGGTAGGTAATCTGTTTCGCCTTTGAAGTGATTTTACTTTCAGTTCCAATTTAATAAGGATAAGAAAAAAAACAGAAAAGTTGAGACATGAAATTGAACTTTTTCGCTCTCTCCGCATATCACGAAGTAATGTAAAGTAATCAATTTGGTGTATATTTTTTTAGAGGAATCGCGCCAATTGGAATATTTTTTGGAATGGTACGAGGCGTCGGTTTCAAACTGTGAAAATATCAAGCAATAAATCAAGATTATGATGTAACATTTGTTTATGCGACAAAATCGTGTAAAATAGGTATTATGATTATAGCTAAATCGTGTAAAATATTATGATTATAGCTAAATTTTTTACATATTTCTTATTTGGTAGAGACAGTGGTTCGCAAAAAATTCAGGTAGGGTGATTCAGGTTTTATTTAGCCATTTTTTAGTATTATGTCCACTTATTTTTGGAACTATGTTTCTTACGGCAGGCTTGGATAAGATAGGGATTTTGCGGCCTGACCGAACAGAAAAAATGTAATAGTAAAAAACCGTAACAAAAAAAACCGTAACGCTTGTAATAGTGCCACTATATCTAGTAGGCAGGTTACCACTAGTCTCCACACAACGCTATATAGTCTCTAGTCAGTGTTCAGTATACGATAGACACAATGTTGACAGTTATGATATAATATATAATATTTAACTGTCACTGAAACTTTGTTGAAAGTGTTTACAAAAAATATAATAGTTATAATGAGTCAAGCAAAAGATGATCTTCTCATTACAGTATCTCCTAACCAAAGGTAAGTTTAATAATATACATAATACAAACATTGTAAACAATATAGAAATATCCAACGATGTCAACTTTTGTGATGTCCTATAAATTAATGGAAATCATTGGTTTTTAAATGTAAAATGTGTAAATTATGTTGTAATATTTTATTTAATTGGATTATTTACACCTGTTACTAATGTTAATCTCAAAATTTATAATAAATTATTATTATTAATATGATTAAAATGTATGTAGTAAATACATAAAAATAATTTGACTAGCATATGAGAACTCTTCACGATTGGATATCGTTGGAGTATCGAATTCGCGGGATGGTATTTTTTTTGGTTTTTTTCCAGTGTTAAACAAAAAACTATAAATATGATTTTAACTTTAAATAAAATTAATTAAATTATCTTATTCCGATCATTATCAATATAAAAATTATATCTTTAGAGAATTTATTGATATATAAGCTGCCCAGACGAAAAGTACAAATTATGAAAATATGTACAACCAAAAGAAATGTAATTATTAATCTATAACGTAGTATAATCCAAGGCTTGGAGGAGATAGGGATTTTGCTGCGCGACGAAACTGAAAAAAAAGTAATAGTAAAACTGTAACAAAAAGTCTATGAAATAAAACCGTTAAATGAGACGTGCGCAGGCGCTACAGTCGTATACACAAGCGAGTAGTGTCGATTCTACATTAGCTGAAGGAACTTAGTTCCTACCTGGTGTCCCACGACACCATTATAACTTTTTTTGAAAATATCTTTATTTACTTATAATGGATTTTTTATACCCAATCCCAATTAAATTGTTTTCAAACATTTTTCTTATTTTTGCAATTTTTATTTAATACCGATTATTTTTTTCACATGTCAAAATATCACAATTTTGTGATTTCGTCCAATGAAAACGCTTAATCTTAAATGTTTTATCCTAAATCTAGCCAATCATTTCGGTTTATATTGATTATTTTTTTCACCTGTCAAAAAATCATAATTTTGTGATTTCGTCCAATGAAAACGCTTAATCTTCAATGTTTTATGCTAAATCTAGCCAATCATTCCGGTTTATATTGATAAAACCACTAGTGGTTTTACTAGTATTGATAAAATTATAGAACTGTCATAAATTCAATAACAATATTGAACAATCAATTTTCTTGTTTATAAGTACCTTACTATAAATCAACATTAATTTATATTATCTAAATATTCTGAAATATATTTTGTTATTATTATTAACACAATTCAATTCATCTAAACGATAATGAAAAATCAAATATGTAGGTACTTTAAAACTAACCTGCTTATTCCTGGTTCTGCATGCATTTAAAACTTTTATATGCCTACAGGCAAATGTGGTCTTGTAGTTAAACTTAAATAGATATACCTAATAATTTTTATTTTGGTAATTTTCTCTTTAATAATATAATTGTATGAATAGGTATAAAAATAAATATTTATTCAAATTATAACCCTGTTTTCACGACGCTCACGACAACTGACAACTGTCAATACTATCTAGTGTACAGGATAAGTTAATAGGAGAGGTAACGGCATTTTGTTTGTGTTACTTATGAAATATAAGTTGTTCTAGGAAGTTTTTTAAATAAAGTAGTTTTTGTACAGAATGGTTCAAAAAATAATCTTCTCAAATACCACTCGTCCTGTAATATTTTACTAGATAATTTTTTATTTTCCAGACTCAAACTTTTTTATTTTAGGCAAAACTACTCAAACAAACTGAATATCCTACGGACTCGTGATTTTATCACATTTCAGTTTGTTTTCGTATTTTTGCCAAATAAAAAAGTTTTCGTGGAAACTAAAAATTTATCGATAAAATTTTTAGGACTCGTGGTATTACCTTTGATTAAATTGAAATAAACTAAAATATGATAAAAAAATTCTATCAAATTAGCTAAAAATTTAAAATGTTTTAGATTTGATTATATTAATAATAAAAAATATATTAGTGTTTACTTATATAGGCACGTAAGAAGTTATAGTTCTTTGGAGTAACAAGATAAAGATTTTTCTATAAATTTTAACCTTCGCGTTATTGTTGTAGTAAAAACGACACTACATATCTAGACAAATTTTAATTAATCATAAAAATTTAATGTAATAATTTAAGTTTATAATATAAATAAGTAATACAACTAACCTCAAATTTTATTGTTTACTTTGCACATTGAGTGTTGAAAGACTTAAAATTTGAACATCAACATCTCCTTTCATTAAAAAATTAGGTTGTACTGTCTTTCACTGTATTTGGTAGATTTTATGTTTGAGAACAAGTTTCTATAAGTAAAAATACGTTATTCATCGTCTGTATCATTTTCTTTACTTACTTACTTGTCTTTTTTAAAGTTATACTTCTATTCATGCACTCGGTGTAAAAGATTTGTGTACAGTTAAATGACAAATATCATTGCATATGTAATGGTGTGAGTAAGAGAGAGACAGACACACTTATAAGGTAAATTGGTCGGTAAAAACAAAGATGAAATATTTACCACATGTTATTAGTCATAACTATAAGTCCTTTGAATACCGTTTCAACATTCAGTACCTACATTGAAAAGGGATAGACATACAAAAAACAGTCTGAACTAATGTATAAATATCATATTGACGGACCACATGATTATTTGACAGATTATTTTATAATTCTGTCACGTAAGTTAACATATTAAGTTTAGTATTTTATATTAATAATAGTATTTAGTAATGAGTATTGTATTGTAGTCTAAAATACCGTCACATGTTTGCAATATATCCTGCCCTATGCTTTTGAGGTTGTTGGCTACATAAACAGAGTTTTTACGAATATTTGAGAAAATAAAGCACCAACACCTCCAAATTTTGTAACGTAAGATGGATCGGAATGCGATTTTTTGCATTTGATTCGTTAAAGTATCAGGAAATTTGTCGCTATATTTGATAATGTAAAAATGGAAATTGCATTTCTGCATTCGAAAAGTACATTCCAGACAATAGAGAGAAAACTTAGAACTCGGTAAGTATTGCCGAAAATGGGTTCAATTTATATACCCGGGGTGTTTGGAGTCGCTGAACACGAATATCATGATTCCGAAAGTCTCCGCGGCAGTTGGTGTCTGGGGTATTTACCTCTTCTCCTGAAGTTTTATGTAAATTCTGTACGAAATCAGTGCACACTTGGTACTCGTTGGTTTTTTGAGTCGCTAAATACAATTATAATAATGGCAATGGTGTTAGAAACACCTGGTGCTTAAGACGGACCTCGTCTCCAGGAATTTTATGCAAATTCGATACAAAAAAGAGTGTGCACACGGTACTAGGAGGTTTTCGGGGTCGCTTACCACAAATATCGTATAATGAGTTTGCTAAATCATTCGCATACATATTTATGAATCCATGCGCGTGCTTAAAAGTATAACTTTTACCGGCAGTCCCACTGAATGTCACACTAGTTTTTTTTTTATTTTCTTCTTATAAACTTAATTTTTATATTATTAGTTTGCAGTTTGTTTACAAATAAAATGTTGATTTTAATTTTTTTTTCTCAGTTTTGACCATTTTTATTGATAAACGTTCAAAATGAAAAATTACGTAAAAAAAGGTTTTACAACTAAATTTAGGGGAAAAAGGGGCAATGAGAGTCAGTGGGCAATGGTGGTCAGCGTTCTAGTTCCCAAACGACAGTAGTTGAACAAACGAATTTCGTCCATAGAGACTAGTTAAGTGACAACTTGCACGCACCCGCTCGCTTGTTTAGTTCACCGTTTGCTCGGGAAGCCCGTTGCGCAGTTTCGCGCTCATTTGATGTAATTTTACGTGTGCACAAAATAAGCGGTAAGTATATAAATACATAAAATTCAAATACTTAGAGTAGATTAGTATGTGTCTTTAAGCTTATATTATCGATTTAAAAAACATTCAGTGTATTTTAATAGCAAATTAAAGTTTTATTTAAAATTTTTACAGATTTAGTACGATCGGGTAATAAGAGTCACTGCAGTGCGGGCTATCAGAGTTGACTCCCATTGCCCGCAATCATTGTAACATACCTAAAAAAATAATTCTCTTTGATTATTATTCCAGAAATGCCGAAAATACGTCACAGGTCTACAAATAAGGCTCAGTGGTCATCTGAAACACTGTCAAAAGCTGAGGCTCTCCTGAGTCAAGGCCACTCTATGAGAATTTCTGCTAAAGCTATGAATATACCTTTTTCAAGTCTCCAAAAGCGGTTAAAGAAGAACAATTCATCGGAACCACGTTTCGGACGACTTTCTGTATTCACAGCGATGTTGAAAAGGTTTCGTCAGACCGGATAAAATACCTACTTATCTTCTATTTTTTATGGAGTTACAGCGATTCAAATTAGGAAAGCATACCAGTATGCAGAAGAGCTTCAAATTTCATACAATATTGACGCAGACAGATATTGCAAATAAAGCCAAAAGGCGCGTACTTTAAGATCTAAACACTTCTTCATGATCAGAAATTAGTCTTAATCAGATATGTGACGATGATGAAGACGACGATTAGAATAAATTTTTGGTTTGTGATGAATTTGGTCGCAACAATGAGTTATGGTATAGATGCACTTCTTGTGGCTCCAGGCGATACGCTAGTTGCACAGAATGGGACTCTCCAATAGGTTACTATGTGACAATAATTGTTAGACTAGGCTGACTCTCATTTTCCCCATAGTGACTATAATTACCCTCAGATACGGACAATGGGGGTCAAAGACGTTTTTTTTAAAGATTAATGTTAATTAATATATGATTTCAACGGTAAGGAAACTGTTTGAGACTGATAGTACAATGATTAAAATAATTTAAAAGTTGATGAAAATAAAAATAAAGTAAAAATTGTGTGTTTTATTCTATATCTTGCTTAAGTGACTCCCATTACCCCAATTTCTCCTAAAACATATTCTGCACAAATAGACTATAATGGTCGAAATTATTAAAAAGTGTTGATTTCGGTTTTTTGCCATTTTATTGAAATCACAAATAACGTTAAAAAACGTTTTAAAACCAAGTTTAACATACATTTTGCACAATTGACAATGAATTCAGTACTCAATTTGGAACTACTATCGTTTATAGCTAATAACATCTAGAACTATCGTCATTTACTGAACACAATCGACCACATTTGGAGATTTTGTGTAAATATTTCGAATAGTGTCGAATAGAAGTATCCATGTTGTAGAATTTATTTTGGAGTTCTTTGGTAAGTAAAATTTTAAATTGTCGTGAGTTAGTAAACCCCCAGCATTCTCATAATTGTAGTCAAGCAGATTACTGCTCGTTGAAGCCACGGTTTGGAGTTACAAATCGTTTCTTTTGAGTACATTTTCGTTGGGTGGCAAAGTAAGGAGAAAATACTTTTTTTTTTATTGTATCTGAATGCGTAGGAGTATTAATTGGAAGTCAACGATTTAATCTACTTTTAACCCCTATAACATCAATGGGTAAGTTATCGTTATTGTTTACAATAAAAATCAAGTAAACATTAAAACTTTAATAAAAATAATAAAAATTGAACAAATGCAAATAATAACTAAAATTTTGACTAACTAGAATCAAGGTGTTAGTTTTTGTCATATTTGTTATTCACGAAAGTGTGCGCGCGCATAGAATAGTATATTCTGTAACAAGGTTAGAATGAAAATTCGATACGAGTGGAGAATTCCGAACGCGAGCGTAGCGAGCGAGAGGAACCACGACCATGTAATCATTCTGTTTATTTAAATTGAAATATGTAGCAAAACAATTAGAACGTCGAACTGACAAACTGAGTGACAGTTTTAAGATTCGCAGGGCAATCTATGTTTTTTGTTGAGCAATTACAGAATGTTATTTCGTCACTAGTTATAGAATGGAAATACATGCAAAACACATAAGAAGCAAGTGTTTCAGAATGAATATTCTATCTCAAGAGTGAGAATGAACACTTTCTATTATTAAAAATAAAGTCGGAGTTATTACATTCATTAATGGTCGTGGAGAATAGTATATTCTGTAACAAGGTTAGAATGAAAATTCGATACGAGTGGAGAATTCCGAACGCGAGCGTAGCGAGCGAGAGGAACCACGAGTAATCGAATTTTCATTCTAACCGTGTAACAGACTGTATTTTCTCCACGACCATGTAATCATTCTGTTTATTTAAATTGAAATATGTAGCAAAACAATTAGAACGTCGAACTGACAAACTGAGTGACAGTTTTAAGATTCGCAGGGCAATCTATGTTTTTTGTTGAGCAATTACAGAATGTTATTCCGTCACTAGTTATAGAATGGAAATACATGCAAAACACATAAGAAGCAAGTGTTTCAGAATGAATATTCTATCTCAAGAGTGAGAATGAACACTTTCTATTATTAAAAATGAAGTCTGAATTATTACATTCATTAATAGTCGTGGAGAATAGTATATTCTGTAACAAGGTTAGAATGAAAATTCGATACGAGTGGAGAATTCCGAACGCGAGCGTAGCGAGCGAGAGGAACCACGAGTAATCGAATTTTCATTCTAACCGTGTAACAGACTGTATTTTTTTCACGACCATGTAATAATTCTGTTTATTTAAATTGAAATATGTAGCAAAACAATTAGAACGTCGCACTGACAAACTGAGTGACAGTTTTGAAATTCGCAGGGCAATCTATGTTTTTTGTTGAGCAATTACAGAATGTTATTCCGTCACTAGTTATAGAATGGAAATACATGCAAAACACATAAGAAGTAAGTGTTTCAGAATGAATATTCTATCTCAAGAGTGAGAATGAACACTTTCTATTATTAAAAATGAAGTCGGAATTATTACATTCATTAATGGTCGTGGAGAATGAATATTCTATCTCAAGAGTGAGAATGAACACTTTTTATTATTAAAAATGAAGTCGGAATTATTACATTCATTAATGGTCGTGGAGAAAAAATATACCTTCATCATTTTTCCAAAACGCGCCAATAGAAATATAACTTAAAAACAACTCTTTGCAAAAATCTTTAAAATGCATATTTTCCTAAGTTCTAAGAGTATATTTTTGATATCGTTTGATGTGTTAGTAAATGGTTGGATGGATAGATGTATCGATTTATTGATGGATGGGGCTATGTGGTACGGATGGATGAATGGTAGATGGATGGTTAATGTGCTATAGATATTTGAATGGATCAAAAAAAAGCAAAACTATTGTTCACTTTGATAAACATTTTTTTTAATTCCAATACAACTAATAAAACTTGCATTTATTTATGCTATAATTCATAAGAAAAACAAAACTCGTATTTAAAACTTTATTATACAATTATAAACTATTTGTTACATATTTCTTTAATATAATTAACGTCATTAAACTAGTTTAGTATATTACTGCTTAAAGTAAATTTAAAGAGGGAATGAATACCAAACACTGAACAAATAAAATTAGTCTGCATACAAGATAAGATCAGAACTGATGTAACAAAAAATAGACTAATTAATAGATATCATCTAAAGACATTAGCTGCGTTGATATAAGACATGAATTGACCTATAAAATCAAAAATCCAAATGAAGAATAATACCACTGAAGACGTGGAATGATACAATAAAACTGATATTTAAAAAAAATAGAAATAACTTAAGTAGCAGTAAGATATAATGTCAAAAAATAGGATAGAATCGATAAAATTTGTACACTCGCACTTTATAAAGAGAAGGGTGTTTGATTATATTAAGAAAAGAAAAGGGTATTCTAAAAGAAAATCCAAGAAGATTATCATAAAATTCAATCAAATGTGGTTTCCGTATAAAAATAAAAACGAAATATCGAATCTTATAACCTAATTCAATTTATTCAAAGATTCAGCACTTAATTTTTATTTCTAACGAATAAAATTGAAGATAATCTAAAATGCGTGAAAGAATTCACCTTACCGGATAACACGGACCCGCGCTTGAAGATTTATTCCTTAAAGAGGCCGCAATTTAGATCGTTCGGAAAGCCAGAATTAAAATTTACGTTTTGCACATAAAGTTTTATGAAAGAATTCCCAGAGACCTTTAGTTCACGCAAAAGTTAGGCAATCAATCATTTGTTATTAGTAATCCCCGAATGAAGCTAATGGATCAAGCACTAGGCGCTTTTTGTGCCTATGGTTAGTTCAAAATAGCTCGAGTGAAAAGGCAGAGTGTCGGAATTTCAATTCAGTAATGATTACGTCGTTTTTATAGCGGAATATACGTCACTTGCCACGTAATTGATACTCGTCTTTTAGAAAAGAATTAGGCCAAAGGTTTATTACATAAAGTATAGGATTAAAACGAAGTAAGCGAAATTGAATGACTGTCACCAATGCTGCTTTCATTTAATTTTAATAGCAACTATTCAGTATGATGCTAATTACAAACTTTTAATTACAGATAAACCATAAAAGTATGTGACGCGATAGTTTGCTTTTGATTTAAAATTACATTTCGAAACAGCATATTGTTTTGCTTCAGAGGTTGATTAGAGTTAATCAACAAAATGAATTTCGAGAATTTTATATAGCAAATTGAAACAATGTCTTTAGATTTGTTAATTTCGGGTATAGAACCAAATTTTATTGTTTTTTCCAAAATGACGTATTAAATTGTTATGCTTAACAAAATCATTTAACCTCTAGAAAAGATTTTTCCCTATGCTTGTGGCCTAGTACTTTATCTCTTGGCACCCAAACTAATTTGACACTGACACTTACAATAAATTTATAAACCGTCAAAGTATCTTCTCTTTTGCATTTCAAGATTTGTTTGGAATCACCATTGAAGCTATCTTACCCCAGGCCGCATATAAAATTATTTAAAATCTTTTAATTAATATCAGTATCATATCATAACACAAACCAGTGCAGAAACTTTTAAATATTACAATAAGGACGCACATGTGCCGATACCTGCTGAGCCCAAATTTTATATGGTACGAGCGTTTACAAATACAATGCGGCCGGAAACTACGTTTTTAAAAGTGTCAACAATAATGGGTTTTAAGTTAATAAATGGCAATCTGAAATTCAAGAAACAAAGTGATACAAATACCAGATGTCTTAAAATAATGGCTTTTACACAAATCACTGACAACCAGACGTTATGGAAACGAAGTGTGAGAAAAATTAAGACAATTTTAAGGGGGAGAACACGCCACTTAAAGCAATATAAATAACCGAGCTTCTAACACAAAAAGACATTAAGATTTTGGTTTTTGCAAAGTTAACTTCGTAGAGCCAAGATAATTAAGAAATTGATTTCGTTAGAGTTGAGTGCGTAGTACCACCGATTATAACGAAATTGGCTTTGTCTACATCCACTGCATAATACTGCGAGATATAGAAGTTATCACGCAATAATCCGCCGTAGCAAGAACAGCGACACGACGACCCCGTTGACCAGGTGATACAACCCTTGCCTGCCATAAAGAAGACCGAGCCGCTGCCAGCTACGACCCACTACACCTGACGAGGACCATGGACCACAGGACACGACCCCCGACGAGAACCGCCACCGACCACGACCTCGAGACACTTGGTAAAATATCGTTCCAAAACCCAGGGACATTCATTTTATTTTATTTTACTCTCTATTTCAGTAATTTTGCTTTCAAATTAATCTGTTTTAATTTTTATTCCTTTATTATTCAGTTAGGTATTGTAAACAGGGTGCTTTAAAAAGAAACCACTTGCTTCCTTTAAATTATTGCGATAATCACCGTTTCTATTCACTTCTATTCAATTCTATTTGCGGCACTGTCCGAAGGCTCAACAGATGTTTAAGTGGAGGGACGCTTTCATTTGTTAAGAGTTGACCGACAGTCATAAATGAAATACAATAATACTTTTTAGACAGCGAGTATGAGGTACACACACTTTACCTAAGCAGTAATTAAAACAAAGGTTATATTATTTAAATTGGTACTTTGCATGCAACCCCACTCTCAGAATACACACATACACACTACCGTGATAATGGTGTTGTGGGAAAATTCTGTGGCATGTGTTCGACAGAGTCTTACACCTATACTCCAGTTAACCAAAAACGGTAACAATATGGAGAACCTTGAAAGTGCATGTAAGAATTCGCTAAAGAATCCCATGCATTCTCGCGTCCTCTGACCGGAATAGGCCACTTGATTTTGCCAATTTTCGCTATTATAAAGGTATTAAGTTGAATAATATAACAAAAATATTCAGGTATCTACTTAACTTTATAACAAACAAAAGGTAATGAGAAAATACATAAGTAATTTAATAAAAAGGTGAAACGAAGTGTACCTAAAGATATTCCCGACAAAAAGTAATCAAAGATAAATTAGATATAGCTCAAAATGAGTTTAGTCAGAAACGATTTTTATTGTATGGTTATAAGGAAGGAAGTGATATCAAAATAAGCTCCTCCTGTATAGGTTCAAATTTCATATTAAAAATATATAAAGGTAGAATTATAAATCTAGGTAATGAATAAATAATTGGTCGAATTTAACTCTTTTATTTCACAATTTCTATACGAAACTAAAATAAGAATGTGGGACCACAACAATACAACTTGGAGTACTAGACGAATCACGGGGCCATAAATTAAGGGTAACAAGTAATTTAACAACAGCTTTTATGTTAGAATAATAGGGGTGGGGTCGCTGAGTCACACCATCTTAAACATTAGGACGATAACAGCATTATTACATTTAAGGCAAAACGAGGGGTTTAAAACCTGCTGGTTAAACCAAAAATAACAAATATGTCTTTGGTATGGTTGTCAAAGATTCAATATTTTAAAGTGCCTTAATCAAGTCTAGCAAGTTTCAAAGTCTGGCCTAACAAGGACTATGAAAGACACTCCAAAATCAGCATACCTGGTAAACTTTTCTCCTCTTTAAATTATTATAAAGGGTGAACTGGGTTATACACGGTGCAAGAAATCCTAGGTAAGTAATATTTAAACTAAATAGGGACAAAGTAAAATAAGGCAGAAAATTAGAGAAAACGTATGTTAGATATAGATACCAACCTAAAGGTGATCCCCTGACTATAAATATACGACTGACTGACCAATCATGACCAATTAGTGACCAATTAATATCACACTACTGGAGCTCTGAATTATAATATTGGGGTGCTCAACATTCATATGTATCAATTAGTTTTGAAACCTCCTCTCTAAGATCCTTTGGAAGAGGTGACCAATCCTTCTGAGCAACTGACCAATCAGAACCAATTAGTGACCAATTAATATCACACTAGTGGAGCTCTGAATTATAATATTGGGGTGCTCAACATTCATATGTATCAATTACGTTTGAAACCCCCTCTCTAAGATCCTTTGAAAGATGTGACCAATCCTTCTGAGCTACTGACCAAGTATGACCAATTAGTGACACCAATTAATATAGCACCAAAGGAGCTCTAAATTGTAATATTGGGGTGCTAAACATTCATATGTATCAATTACGTTTGGAACCCCCTCTCTAAGATCCTTTGAAACAGGGGACCAATCCTTCTGCCCTACTTACCAATTGTGACCAATTCGTGACCAATGAATATAACACTAGTTATAAATTACAATATTGTGTCGCTAAATATTTTTTTGTCTTAATTGATGATCTTGAAATTTTAAACTCTTTATATTTTTTTTGTGTCCATGACCAAATTTTAAAAACTTTTGACCAATTTTTCAACTGTTCTTAGCTTTAGGAATCTTTTTTTTTAATCGCAAATTTCTGATTTCGGTTCGCAAAATTTGCTTGTCCTCGAATGTCATTATTTATTAAGTTAATAACTCCGTCAATAACGCTTACCAATTATCTCATATACTGACCAATGTTGACCAGTTTGTGACCAATTAAATTCAATTTGATTGAGCTCTGTACGATCAAATAGAGCTGCTAAATTTTTTTGGATGACCTTGATATTTTAAACCCATTGCAAAAATTTCTGTATAAATGACCAATTAGTCGGACCTATATAGTGACCAATTATGACCAATTAGTGACCAATTCGGAGCACTGTTGCACTGTTTTAAACCTCAACTTTCTCAATTTGGGCCGCTAGATAGATGGGGCTACTGACTGCATATATATATATATTGATTTTCTTAGAACTAGATTTTAAAATTAGACATCGTAAAGGATGCAACTTTCTGACTGGTTTCCAGTTAGTATCATTGCTTCTCCATACAAAGGGCTCTATATTACAAAAGTTTAATTTTTATTTTCATTATATAGTAAATTCTGAAAGCAGAGACAATGAGTTAAAGAGTTTTTCTCACCAGGCCAAATATGACCGCTTCTCCAAACTAAAATTTCTCGGGTTGTTTTATCGAACAGCCACTTTTCATTTACATCCATTATTTTTTTGTGATATTATTTATGTTACTATAAAATACATTACAGTATTTCCAATATGTTTAATTGGATATTAGTTAGTTCATTAAATGAATATTAAATTACACAATTAGAAATACATTCTATTATAAAATACATGCATATATGAACGTATTATATCAGATTACTAATTTTAGAGTTTCATAACCAAAATATAATAATTAAAGCAGTTCAATTTACCCTAGAAATTCATTCTGAATGCTAATGAAGCCATATTTATGTGAAAAACGTTCTGGTTCTGACATCACGAAGCATTTTAAATCTGTTTACATATTTTATAAGTAGAAAATGAATTTTCACAAATATCTCTGCTTTATACGTTAAATAACTGTTTCCCGTATTCGTTCTATTACGTAAAATACTTTAAATCTTATAACATTAAGAGATCGAATCACATCAACCCTATTCGATGTAGCAATTTCCTCATCTGAAAGCGTTTTAAGTAAATATACACATTTTATGTTTAGTGAAGCAGATTTCTTAGTTCGAGAAAACGTTTCATTCCGTTAAAAGCAGATAGAGTTTTCCTTTTTTTTCCTCGTAAACACAAATTTATTTCACACTGTTCTTCTTCTTTGTTGTTTAGCAAAGTCCGTGAAATAAAAGATATTTATATCATAGTCTGAGTTATGATTATAATTATTATGATGAGGATTTTTACGAGCATTTTAAGAAAGATGGTGGTGTTTTTGTTTGCTCTTTATTTGATAAATTTTTATCACTCCCGAATGAATATTAACGACCAGGGGCGAGGAATCAGTTCCAGATTTTTAAATTGTTATAACTGTTCATTATTAATATCTCAGCTTAGTTCTTTATTTCAGAATCTGACAGATTAAAAAAACCGCAATATGTTATATTATGAGGAATCTCGAAAATCCTCATTTTATTAATAAAAATATTTTAGCTTACTCTTAAGTAATTTTTCATTAAATCCTTTACAACGATAAATTTTAATGATAAAGTGATTCTTAGTGATTTCGTAAATCTCTCGTTAACGTTTAACGTAATAAATGGCGAATTACATTTTTCATACTTTTTGAAGAACATTGTTTTATGAAGCTAGTTTAAATAGGTACTTAAATACGATAAGGGCTATATTTTTAAGCAAGTTTTGCTCGTTAGCGTGAGGTTTTTTCTTTTTAACTGCCTTTCCCGACAGCGAGGCACTCTCATCACGTAACACTTGATAGAGAGGACCGTGGATGAGGAAGTGGATTGTTTGTTTAAATCCGAAATAATGGTTAGTTTTAAACATAATTTGAAAAGCATTAAGAGTGTTAATATTGCTTTTTGTGTTTAGAAGCAGTCAGTTTATTTCGGTTCTTTAAGAAACATTATTATCAGTCCATTAACTTATTGTACGGAATGTTCAAATATTAAAAAATCATTATTACTTAAATGTGCCTAGGAATACTTAAGGTATAAAATCAACGACCCAACCATATCAATATTTTTAGAAAGTGCAACCATGCCATATTCAGGCCTACAAATAAAGGACAATATCACACAGAAAGTTGCTTCTAAAATTTAAATATGTACATAAACTAGATAACGCATCTGAATATTTATTAGTTTAGTTTTTAGTTTGTCCCATATATATATTTATTCGTATGAAAATAGTAGTAGTACAATATATATTATTAAGAATAATATAGTCATTAAACTTGAGAAAACACTCTTGTAAATATTGTATCTGCGGTCTGCGGAAAGTTTTTATAGGGTGTGCGCAGTTCTCACATTCGTGTTGGAGATTAAGGAAAAAAACCGCAGAAAAAAAACCTTAATCAGAACTACTTGCTGTATATTCAAAGACTCTTGATTTGTGTGAGCCATTCAATGGCATTTTATGTCAATTCATGTAATTCTTGAAAACCGCCAGTAAATCTTGTAAGATGACATTCATTTAATAAATGTTTAATAGTTTCTTCGGCTATATTGCAAGAGCATAATGGGCTTTCTACAACACCCCATTTAAAGAGAGTGGAATTACAGCGTCCATGACCAGTGCGTAGACGGTTCAATTTACACCAGATATTTCTAGGATGTTTGAATCCAGGTAGTGGTTCTGTTGGATCTTTTACTAAACCTTAGTTAAAAACGTTCTTACTTAACCAGATTCGTTTCCAATCTTCATCTACTGAGAAATGTTCGATATTGTTTGCTTATAGCCAGAAAGGATTTCTTGATTTTAATCTATTATTTTGGTCCTGGAGGTCTTGCCAGATGATGAAGTCTTCATTGAGTTGATATTTCTGCCACAATTTTTTCGCAGCTAGTTTTCTTCGTAAACTTGGAGGAGGAATGTTTGATAGAACAGGTAACCAAGGGGTTGGAGTAGACTTCAACGCACCACTGATGATTCCTATGTTGTATTTATTTGAGTGTCAATCTTGTGTACATGGACACTGTTCATCCAAACTGGGCAGCAGTATTCTGCAACAGAAAAAACCAGAGCAAGAGAGGATGTACGTAAGAACGTTTTCTGTATAGATATTTATAGGAAGGTTTTGCAGTTCTTTGTGACTTTTGAGTGGTAAATAAATTCTGGTAACTATAAATTTATATAAAGTTTGTAAGCCCAAAGATGGTTTAGACGAACCGAAAATATGTGGTATTGATTAATATCAGCTACAACTTACATTGCTTGGCTTCTAGTTGCTTGTTTGGTGTAAAGCTTTCTTTTCCACCCCATAAAAATATATGGATGTTAAAAACATATTGGATTTACTTAAATAAATTAAAAGATCATTTTAAACTTTTTAATCTGTCCCTGTAGAATAATGTAAAACAAATCTGTTAATAAATATTTCCGCTGCTCATCTACAATCAACTATAAATTTCGTTCTGCTCCATACGGGTACAATGGGGGCAAGTATTTCTTATGTGGCCTAGTTCTCCGCAATTCCAGCACCTCACTGGGCGCCTTCCTTTTGAAGAAAACTTCTTTAACCTCTCCACTACCGCTTCGACGTTGCTGACGGCATAAACGGCATGGTCAACGTTACCAGTGTCTTCCATCAGTCGAGCAGCTCCATGTGAGGCCTCCGTCGCCGCATCGAACTCCAGGGCAATGGTCAAGGCGTTTACAAGAGATCTCGGTCTCGCCAACCGTACAGTCCGTTGCAACTCGGCGTCTCGAAGACCATCGGTAAAGGTTTGGATCGCCAGGCACTCCAGAAAATCTTCTGCTGCATTTGGATACGCAAACCGTACCATTTTTTCCACTTCTGCCTTGAACTCCTGGATAGTTTCTCCATTTTTCTGCTTCCGACTTTTCAACTGCACTCGGTATACTGGTTGTAGATGACTTTGACCATAACGCATCTCTAGACGATTCACCAATAGCTTAAAATTGTCAACCTCATCCGGTGTCAATACATGCAGGACGTCTAAAGCCTCGCCTCGCAGAGCCATGGTTAGGAACAATGCCTTCTCCTGGGGTGACCATCCATTCGCTCTGGCCACTGCGTCAAATTGTTTTAGGTAATTTGACCAGGAAGCCTTCCCGTCGAAGGTCGGGGGTTTTATCGTCATTCGTACCTGGGCCGCCTCTTCGTTTCCTCGTCGTTCGACGTCTACGTGGCCGGTTTCCCTCCTTTCTGCATTTCCGTCGCCGTGGTGGATGATTTGGTTTCGGCGACAAGCTTCCAGTTCTTGTTGAAGCTTTCTTATTTCGGACTGCATTTTCTGGTTGATCTCGTCTCGCAACTTGGCCACTTGCTGATTTTGCTCCTCTCGCAAGTTGGTCACTTGCTGATTCATGTTGTCCACTTGCTGATTTAAGTTGTCTACCTGCTGATTCAAGTTGGCAACTTGCTGATTTTGCTCGTCACGAAGGTGTGATATTTGCTGGGAGAAGGAACTGGATAACTCTTCTGGTAGGGTAGACATCCGTTGTGATAGCTGGGACACCTCTTCGCGCTGGCTTCTCATCTGACTGGATAGCTCCTCTTGCTGGCTCGTCATTGGTCCTGATAGCTTCTCTTTCAGCTGGGACATATCTTCCCGCTGGCTGTTCATCTGACTGGACAACTGAGACAGTTGTTGCGTCTGTTCCTCTTGCTGGCTCGTCATTCTTTGTGATAGTTGGGAAAGTTGTTGAGTTTGATGTTCTTGTTGGCTCGTCATTCGTTGCGATAGTTCAGAAATTGCTTTTTGAACCGGGTCATCGAACTCCACAACGTCAGGGTCCAAATTATTACTTAGGTAGTATTCACGGAGCCTATTCAACAATACAGATTTGGTCCCAGTGGTTTCCAATTCTAATTCTTTGAGCTCTCTTCTGAGCTCTGCCACCAATAGTTCATTTATCTTTTTTCCAGGCATTCTTGTATCTTCACCCCACACCTGACACCAATTTGCAACATTTATGGGGGCTTTTTACACAATTTATTTACAAAATTGTTAAGATACACTGAACTCTGCTGGATAACGTCTAACTACTTGACAATACAATGAACTCTTGTGAACACTTGACTCGAACTGACGTAAACTGTCCATGCATCCCCTTATATACAACATTATTTAATCTAGTCAGTGTGTTTAGAAGTTTCTAGAATTTTCTAGAAACATTATTTAAAATGGTCAGTTGATTTTTTTACAAACTTCTAAAAATCAACTGTCAACAACAATCTTTCAAATTAAGGTCCCTTCCTTTACGGTTATCCCGTTACAATATTTATATATTCTTCAAAATCTTAGTACATTATTTTATTCTATAATCAATAGTACCTATTCTCAGCGCACGCGATGTAAGGATCTTAAGGTCATTTTTGGTTACATTAATGGCATTTTAGTAAGGATCCCTATTTTTTTAAAATGAAACATAGCCTATGTCACTCGGGAATAGTGTAGCTTGCCAACGGTGAAAGAATTTTTGAAATCGGTCCAGTAGTTTCGGAGCCTATTCATTTCAAACAAACAAAAAATCAAACCTTTCCTCTTTATAATATTAGTATAGATAAGTCTGTTTTTCCGCCCTTTATTAAAGTTTAAATAAAAATATATTTTTAATAGCTACTAGCATATTTTAAATCGCAAAAAGATACTCCAACATAATGATTTTTCAGTCCTTTTTGCTCTTTATGTCATGTTTAGAAAAAATATTTCCCAACGTTATCCTTACTTGGTAAAAAGTATAAAAGAACACCAAAGTGTGTATATGACATTCCATTATCCCATTTCGCATTAAAAGACAAAGGCAATTCTAATGCTACCTTTTGTTAAAATCCAATTTCGGTCTCTCAATATATAAATATATACATACTTGCTTTTTTGCTATATGTTTTATAAAATCTCCTGTAATTTCCAATTTACGAAATTTAATTAATAGTAGATAATCACGTAATTTAACACATAGAGAATTATAATTAAATTTGTGAAAACAACAGATAAATTCGATTCAATATTAATTTACATTATAAATTACGCAGTAGTTGATTATAAACAGAAATCGCATATTAAACTAAAATAAACTATTTAAAAACTTTTCCAAATATACCTATAAAGGGTTGTTTATTAAATATATTTTAACATATATAACTTGCTAAGTATTTAATTTATAAGTATATATGCTATAATTTAAATTTTTTCCTTTTTTTATAAAATTTAAACTTTTTATAAGATATTTTAATTAAGGTAAATGACTTTGATATATGATTCTAAATATGAATTTTATATTGCCCGTGCTACTCTTACCTTCAGAGCAGAGTTCAAAATTTAGGAAAATTAATTATTGAAATTTAACTCTTAATTTTATTATAAATAGAATTTTAATTTAATACTTTATTTGGAACGCCAATGGTAAGAACAGACGCGTGGTTGTGTGGATTATCGATTTTTAACTGAATTTAACCTTAAAAATTCTAAATTAATATTTTGTGACTGTGAATGTGAAAAGTAATAATTGTTTTAATCAAATTTTAAAGTGAAAATAAGAAATTCTAAATGTTCTTAAGTCTAGTAATGTGCAAAATACTTTTTTAAATGAAAGTGAAAATGAATTTAGTTTATACAACAAGAAATTAAACACACAATTATTTATTTTTATATTAAAATACGGTATAACTGCTGCTAATTCAATTCTCCAAGCCTTCTTACCATATAAGAACTGCTCAGACCACATAAATGAAGAATTTTCTTTAATTCTTGAGAAAAACTGCTATATTTAGAACTGGTAAGTATCTATTTCAATACTTCTCTTCTTAACCTGATGATTTAATCTTCTTAGCAATGATAAATATTCTTTCTAGTCCAATATCTCTGCTCGTCGACTTTTTCAATCTTTTAAAATAACTTTAAATAATCTTTCTTCTTACCAAACTCGTACAAACTCCTTCTATTCAACTTTAGTACCAATATTATATTATTCAAATCTCTTTTAACTTATTATTTTATCAAAAAACTCAATTTTAATACTGCATAACATTTATTACAACCATTCTCTTCAAAAGATCAAGGGAAAGAGAAACAATCTCCAAAATCAACAAACTAACAAAAGCCTATCACTAACCATCTAAATCCTATATAAATTTTTCCAAAACAAACTTGATTCTATACAAATAAAACAAATCAGCCCTACTAGATTACTTATTTTAATTTCTTTAACAATTTCTACCATCATACATACTAGATTTATAACATTATTTTGCAAATTTGCATTATAACCCTACATACTAGATTTCTAACAAAAATTATAAATTTTATTTTTTATTATGTTTTAATATAAATTTAATTTTTTTTTAGAATTTCTCAATTTCTTATTATTTTTATAAATGACAAATATGAATATTATGTAAATAATAAATATGGAAATTATGGAAGTGAAAATTTATACACAATCTATTAAAAGTAAATATTCAATTATTTATTCGACTAATTAAATTATTTTAAACCAACGCATGTATCTTAACATTTAAGTTTTAATTCATCTTTCTTATTTTATTTTTTCTTTTTTTTCAGGAATGAAGACAATAATTTTTAATATACTGCAAAATGAAACTGAATTATGCAAATATCAAAGCTTTGAACTCTTTCCTGAGATCAAGAATCTTCTTTTTAATCATTTTATATTTAATTTTACATATTATATATATCATAGAATCATATTTCATCTCAATATATCTATATATATATATATATATATATATATATATATATATATATATATATATATATATATATACGAGGTCGGTAGCAAAGTAAACACGACTTTTAAGAAAAAATATCCGATACTACTAGCGCTATATTTCATGACATTTGAACCATTTCACACCGAGTTATCGTGCTCCAAGTGACAGTACCTGTTTAATATCAGTCGAAAAATAAGCATCGAACAAGTAAGTTTTAGACATTGATAAAACATTGACCGAAGTAAGTTTATGGTGATGATTGTTTAACTCGTAGTTGAGTCCACGAATGGTTTATACAGCTCAAAGAGGGTCGTGAGTCGCTGCAAGACGACGTAAATGTTGGCTAGCTGAAATTCGTGATTACGCCAGAGTCTGTTTATTAAAAATGAGACAAAATCTTTATTGATATAGATGCAAATGAAATGAAATAGGAATTTGAGCATGAGAAATGTGTGTTCACGGTTTATTCCGCACAAGCTCACAGATGACCAAAAAATGCTTCGAATTCAACATTCGAAAGACATCATTAAAGAGGGCAACATTGTTTAATATTCTGACTGGTGAGGAAAAGTTGTGTTTTCAATACAATCCGTCAAAGCGTCAAAGTTGAAACGACCCAAGCGAGCCAAATAAAGCTGTTTTGAAAAGTCAAAAATGAAGACAATGTTTATTTGTTTCAATGATTTGAAGAGAATTATTCACAACAAACGGATAATGCAGTGTATTACCCTGGTGTTATGAAGCGTTTGCTCATGCTTATTTATCGTGTTCGGCCAGTATATCGCGAAGAAGGAAGCTGGCGCTTGTTGCACGATAATGCAGCATCGATCGGCATTTGTGTCAAATTTTTTGACAAAAAATGACGTTTTAACCATCAATCACTTCCCATATTTTCTGGATATAGCACGTGCGTCTTTTTTCTGTTTGATGAACTATATTTGCTCATGAAGGGACAGCGTTATGCTGACTTAGTTCACATCCCGGTCAATAAGCTTAAATCTTTATTCAAGAAACTTGTGGAACGTGCAAACCGCTGTAATAACTCCAAAGGGAACTATTTTGAATAAAATAAACTTTATTTGCAAAAAAAAGTTGGCATTTTAACCATCAACTACTTTCGATATTTTCTGAATATGGCACTGTGCGACTTTTTTCTCTTCAACAAACTACATTTGCCCATGAAGGGACAGCGGTTTGCCTACGTAGATAACATACTGGTCAATAAGCTTAAATCCTCATTCGAAAAACTGCAAATCGCTGTATTAACTCTGAAGGGAACTATTTTAGATAAAATAAACTCGATTTGCGACAAAAAAAAAATGTTTTTTCTTTTTCCTGCTTAAAACAAACCCCATATATACCATCTCGACCGACTAATGCCTGGTTGGCAATTTTTCTCTATCTCTTTTTGTCCAGAGCTTCTCTTCTCCTCTGAAACATGAAAAAGAATACCTACAATTTTGAACACGTAAAAGCCTTTCAATATCATGGACCATGACCGTAATGCACACACCTTGAGAAAATTTGAAAGAAAAATTCTTAGGAAAATATATGGACCACACAGGAAGTAACACCGACTTTTCAAGTCTACAGACATCGTACAAGAAATAAAAGCAAACAGATCACGCTGAGCCGGGCATTTACAGAAAAGCCACTACACAAGAATTGTAACAGGCAGTATGGGACGAAACACCACATGGCAAGAGACCACTTGGGAGACCTAGATTAATATGGCGGGATAACATTAACAAAGATTTCTCTAACCTAGGCGTCGATCTTACTACATAAAAGACATCAGCTAAAAATCGGACTGTTCGGCGGAAAGTAGTGTAGGCAGCAAAAAAACACTCCTTGCTATAACTCTTTACAAAGTTCCTTCTGCTCGGTATGTGTTCTACTATTTTAGGTCTCTCTAAAATGTTTAATATACTTTTTAGATTTTTTGGCAACTATTTATTTTTAAAAGTTCTTGTTGCTCCTGCTTTCGAATAATTTTCCATAGGATCTCCAGTCTACTTCCCACCTTTAACTAGAATACACTGTAAAACTGTAAAAAAGCTCTGCTTTCCTGATTCTGACTCAGAACTGGCTACGCCAGCCACACGGCAGCGTTTTGTATTGAAAAGCATAATTTATGGCTCTAGGGATATCTGACAATTGACAAAAACAAAATAAAGTTAAATGAGGTATAAGGTCCTATTTAAGTTATACAACTGTAAAAGTAGATCAAATTAGACCTTGGCTTTTAAAGAAAATAATACGACGCCTGCACAAGACAAGTAGAAGTAATAGAATATTCAACTTACCAATACCTCTTAGATCATCTACAAAATAACCCTATACCTTTTCTAAAAGTAGTATAGTTCTGTAGAGTACGTTCTGTGAAACAGAAAACAGATGCTTGATGGTACTTAATTAAATATAGAGTCTGCATTTGACAACACTTCTTTTCAATTAATTTAAATTAAAAAAGCTGCAAGTGGATAAACTATTAAAAAGCCTCCTCATATATTCATTTTGCTGGCACAATTAGTCAAAAGGTTTCTTAAGGGGGAGTTATATTTACCGTGTAAACTGATCATGGATAAGCTGAAAGAATGTGTGAGAATGATAGATATAATGTCTTGAGTCAAGCAGATGAACTCATCATCATCTGAGCGCACAGAACTCTTCAGCTAGAGATAAAGATGTGGTTAAAGAATGCATATCATTTGTACTATATAAGCTCACAGCGGTTTAAAATGCATTTACCAGAAAAGTGAACTAAGATAGCATAGATCCCATAACATTTAATGGGATAAACATTCAACTGGTGAAAAATAAGGTGATATTAGAAACAAACGGTCGTTGGAGAGCCACAACACTTTTAGGCTGGCCAAATGTACTCACGATAAAACGTAAGACATTTTGTATGGAATTTTTGACGAGGTGATTAAACCAATAATCACATATGGGTCTTTGATGTAGTGCTTAAAATACCTTGATCAAGTTTAACAAGGTTTAAAGAATTACTTGACTTAGCATAACAGATGCTATGAGGAGCACCCCAATTCCATTAATTTATTTTTTGTTAGATTTCCCTCCTCAGCACAATACTGTAAAAGGTGAAACAAGGAGGGGTTGAGTAAAATTTTTGTTAATTAAGACTCAGTTAAATGAAGCCGTAGGTTAAAGAAGAAATCTTACAGCACTCATAGTAATATGTCCTACTATAACGCAATCTCTTTATTTTAGCAGAAAATAAAAGAAAACCTTGTAAGTGAATCAATATATAAAGATAGTCAGGAGGATATTGAGGTCTTAAACTAGATGTTCTGACGCAATAAAGACCTAGTTTACTGTATAATAGACAGATATTGGTTAGAGGAGTTGAAGCACTGCGTGAAAGAAACAAGAATCAGCTAAGATATTGTTATATATTTTGCTACCTTACATTCATTTAGTCTTACTTATAACTTATTGATACATGTTGTTTTGTTTATCAGTCACTTTGACTTAAGTTTATGTATATTGTCAATGTACTATGTTTAAGTTTTGCTGATTAAAGCCTATAAACGTAAAGGTATATTCATTACAATTTAATCAGCAAATAAAGCGAAAGTAGCTAAAGAACTATGGACAAGTTTTTAAGACCTGAACGTTTTGAAATCGATCCGGGTTCACCATCGGCAGAAAAAGAATGGAAACACTGGCTTCAAACATTTAACAATTTTTTAGAAGAAACCGCCAATTCCAGAAGAAAAGAACTTACTGATGGTGAAAAACTTAGACTTTTAATTAATTTTATATCACACAATGTCTTTGAACATATAAGCGATTGCGATAAATTTGATGATTCAATAAAAATTCTTGAAGAAATTTATGTTAAACAAGTGAATGAAGTATTCGCTAGATATTTATTAAACACTAGAAAACAACAACCAAATGAAAGTATCGATAAGTACATTCAATCATTAAAATTACTTGCTAAAAATTGTAATTTTAAATCTGTAGATGCTGACAGAAACCGAGATGATTGTATAAGAGATGCCTTCACCGCAGGTCTAATTCAAAATGAAATTCGTCAGAGACTTTTAGAAAACTCCACCTTAACGCTTGAAGAAGCTGTAAATAAATCCCGTACTTTAGAAGATGCTAAGAATCAAATGCAACAGTATAAGTCACTCAACAACTCCTCAAATTTAAATGATTTTAATCAAGACATTGCTTCTTCAGCAGCTACAAGTTTAGCAAACTGTTATTTTGCGGGAATCTTAGGCATCCTAGAAATCAATGTCCTGCTCGAAACGCTACTTGTCAGAATTGTCGAAAACTGGGACATTTTGCCAAAGTTTGTTTAAAGTCTAAATCCACTAAATTAAAATCATCCACTACAGCTTCTGCCAATGTGATAGCATCTACAACAGTGGTATCTAAACATTTATCAAAAGCAGTGATTCAAGCACGAATTGATGACAATTTAGCAAATGCTCTCGTAGACACTGGAAGTTCTGACAGCTTTCTAGATTATGACTTTGCTGTTAAGCACAGTTTAATCATTTATCCAAGCCAAGGTCAAGTTTCCATGGCAAGTTCAAATTGTTCTTCATCTATTAAGGGATATTGTATAGTTAACATTAATTTGTTGGATTCAACTTATGAAAGATTTAAAATATTCGTTCTTTCAAATTTGTGTGCTCCTCTTATCATAGGTCATGATATCATGAAACAACACTGTCGTGTTGAAGTGACCTTTGGAGGACACAAGCCCCCCTTATCAGTTTGCTGTTTAATTGACGCTAAAGTTGAACCACCGTCGTTATTTGCTAACCTTACTCCAAATTGTAGACCAATTACCACCAAGTCACGCATACATTCCAGTGAAGATGAACAGTTTATTAAGCAAGAAGTAAAAAAACTTTTGGAAGAAAACATTATCGAAGAAAGCAATTCTCCTTGGCGAGCTCAAGTCTTAGTCACACACAACGAAAATAGAAAACCACGCATGTGTATAGATTATTCGCAAACTATAAACAAATTCACTCTTTTAGATGCTTATCCACTACCAAATATTGAAAATCTAGTCAACAAGATCTCTAAGAACGAAGTTTTTAGTACAATTGATCTTAAAAGTGCTTATCACCAAATTCCCATCAAAGAAGAAGACAAACCATATACTGCGTTCGAAGCTGCGGGACATTTATACCAATTTCAAAGAATACCTTTTGGAGTGACAAATGGAGTTGCATGTTTTCAAAGAGTTATTGATTCTATAATTGCAAAAGAAAATTTAAAGGGAGTCTACCCATATTTAGATGACGTGACAGTAGGTGGGCTGAATCAGGAAGAGCATGACGAAAATTTAAAAAAATTTTTAGAAGCAGTAGAAAAATACAGACTTACAATCAATCATGATAAATCTTCATACAACCAAAAATCAATCAACATTTTAGGATACACTATAGAAAATAAGACTAAGAAACCAGACCCAGAAAGGCTTTCACCACTAATAAATTTACCAACGCCCAAGAATAAAAGCGAGCTCCAGAGAGTACTCGGAATGTTCTCTCATTACTCTAAATGGATACAAAATTTTTCCGACAAAATCAGACGTCTTGTTAACTGTAAACAATTTCCTATTAATAAAGAACAAATTTCTGATTTTGAATCCCTAAAACAAGATATTTCGAAGTCACTTCTTTGGTCTTTAGACGAAAATGAACCTTTAGTAGTTGAAACCGATGCTTCAGAATTTTGCATAGCAGCTTCTTTGACCCAGTCGGGAAAACCTGTAGCATTCTTTTCAAGAACCTTATCAGAGTCAGAAAAGAAGCATTCATCAGTTGAGAAAGAAGCATATGCTTGTGTGGAATCGATAAGAAAATGGAGACACTTTCTATTACCACGTCATTTTAAACTAATAACCGACCAACAAGCAGTTTCATTCATGTTCGATAATAGACACTCAAGCAAAATTAAAAATGATAAGATCATGAGATGGAGACTAGAATTAGCTTGCTACAGCTACGACATCATTTACCGACCTGGAAAGCAAAACACAGTAGCTGATACACTGTCGAGAATTTCAGCAAGTTGTACAACAGACGATTTATTCAAATTACACCAAAACTTATGCCATCCAGGAGTTACCAGAATGTATCATTTTGTTCGCATAAGAAATCTACCACATTCGTTAGACGATATCAGGAAAATAACATCTGGATGCCCAGTTTGTAACAAAATTAAGCCAAAATTTTACAAAAATTTTAACAGTCACCTAATCAAAGCCACAAAACCACTGGAACGCCTAAATATTGATTTTAAAGGACCTTTACCTTCAAATACTAAAAATAAATATATACTGACAATTATAGATGAATACAGCAGGTTTCCTTTTGCCTTTCCATGTTCTGACGTCACAAGCTCAACTGCTATAAAATGTCTGGAACAACTTTTTACATTGTTTGGAATGCCTGCCTACATTCATTCGGATAATGGATCTTCCTTAATATCCAGAGAATTCAACGAATATCTCCAATCCAGAGGAATATCTCATAGTCGCACCACACCTTATAACCCAGAGGGAAATGGTCAAGTAGAACGATACAATGGAATCATATGGAACACTGTTTGTTTGGCCCTTGAAACAAAAAACTTAGCTGTTGAACAATGGGAGACTGTACTTCCATATGCACTACATTCCATTCGTTCCCTTTTATGTACCGCTATTAACTGTACACCCCATGAGAGATTTTTTGCCTTTCAAAGAAAATCTATAAGCGGAACATCAATACCATCCTGGCTCTCGACACCACAGAAAATCTTAGTTAAAAAACAGAATAGAACAAGTAAATATGATCCACTAGTTGATGAAGTGACTCTGATTGAAGCTAATCCTGAATATGCATGGATTAGATATGACGATGGAAAAGAAGCTACCGTTTCTATCAAACATTTAGCACCAAGAGGAGATCCACATCTTATAAGTAATGAAGATCTGAATGATACTCAAGTTACAAATTTGTCAGGAGATTCCACTATAGTAGACAATGATAAAAATATTTGTATACCCTCTGATGAACATGAATCAAATAAAATTGAAAATGAATCAACTGTTAGAAGATCTACCCGAATCCATTATCCACCAAATCGGCTCCAGTATAATAATTAATGAACATTATTTTACCTGGGGCGAATGTTATATATTTTGCTACCTTACATTCATTTAGTCTTACTTATAACTTATTGATACATGTTGTTTTGTTTATCAGTCACTTTGACTTTAGTTTATGTATATTGTCAATGTACTATGTTTAAGTTTTGCTGATTAAAGCCTATAAACGTAAAGGTATATTCATTACAGATATTTTAAAGGATTTTTTACAGATCATGCATCTGGAAAGAGACACCTGCATACTAAGAGACTGTTAAATTAAAACATAGTTTGGCAGGGACTTAAAACAGTTAAGGATACCAGGATCCTGAAATAGGTACCATGAACTAACAGAAGGTGTAGAAGCAGCTCAAAAAGGCTACTACTACCGGTAACAATATCAAAAACACATAATAAAATAAAACATTTTAAACCAATACTAAAAAAACTACATTTAATTCAACTTTTGTTTGCTTGATTCAGTGATACATTAATTTAAATATTTTCAAGAGAATAACGCCAATATTGTTGCTATTCTATTCGCTATGGAAAATATTACAAAGTTCATAAGTCTGGTTGTCTACATTATATCGATCATTTCTGTAGAATCGAACTTTACATACATAAATATTAGCAACAGTAAATTTTAAACAGTTTAACGTGGGCAAAAGTTTCAACCCGGAAGAGCTTTGTGTACAACTAGTAACTGAAAATTCGCAAGAGAATATAAGTCTATACGTTCGGCGCCTTTCGGTCTTCAGTCGCTCGCTTGAAACACGAACGGAATAACTATTATTTAGCTGTTCATTTGGGAGTTAGATATCGAGAAAATGGAGAAAAGCATTCTCTTGAGGATGGTTCATAGACGAGCTGGAATTTGCAGGTGGCGTGTGGGAGAGAAAACCGCTGAGAGTTTGCTATTCTATACTTGAAATGCACACTTAGCAGATTTTCTAAACGGATATATTTAGGTATTATATCACAGTTTAGTGGATTATATCGATTAGTAAAATTCTTAAATAAATTAGAGGAATATAGTGTAGCAAGAGAACTAGTTTCAGTATTTATAATGCGGCTTAAGAGTATATTTACTGGTACAGTTTATATCAATAAATAGTTTATTTCACGATAGTGGGTTGATATTTTATTAAACACAATACGACACAAATAAAATACCCTGAATAAGTTAAGAAGGATAGGATTCAGGTAAAATTTAAGCTGTGTGTTGATTAATTGATGGTTAAGTTGAGCCGATTAATTTCAGTTAAACCATTAAGGATGTTGTAGTTAATGATCAATAATTATTTTTGTTTTAAATAAATTAGTATTTAATAATATGGTGTAAGAATAGAAGTTTCACTTTATTGTGTATAACTTGTAAAAGTATATAAAACCTATAAGAATTTTTAAAAGCACATACCTAAAACAGCATTTTGTGGCGTCCGTCCGTGGAAAAACATTAATGGTAGTTCTTCCAGTGTTCCGACAAAGAAAAAGCATTTATTTGCTGACGCTAGAGAAATTGTTAAATCTATATACAGTTCTTTACTTACAAGAGGACTTACTGCTACTAGTGATGTTAGTGATTTAACAAAAATACCTCTGACTACAGTAAAAAGAACAATATCAAATCCTATTAAAACAAGAAGAAATAAGAGTAAGGAAGCGGGGCTGCTAAATGTATTGACGAAAATAATAAGAACTAAATGTACACCATGTATAAAGAGCAACACATACCTACATAAGATGCTTAGAAATAACTGCTAAATAAAGATGAATCACAAATAAGCTGTAGCCTTATTAGTCGTTGAAAAATCTTGTCTAAAATAGATTTTTCATCACTCCGTGCGGAAAGCACTGCTTTTGACCAGGCAGGACCGTGCGGAAAGCAATGTTTTCTTCAACGTCACGAAATATAAAACTTTTCATCATTCCGTGCGAAAAGCACTGCTTTCGACCATGCAGGACCCGTGCGGAAAGCAATGAATGACCGAAACAGAGTTGATAAGTGTTTCCCAATCAAAAATAAATGAGATCGAAAGTAACATAAGAGAAATTGAGAATGAATTTTATTATCTTTCTTTCTTTTTATTTTAGACAAATTCAAGAGCTTTCCTCACGGAGTGATGAAAAATAGAATACGCAACTCGTGCGGTGAGCAGGTGATCCCATCACGAGTGCTTTTGTAGCGTGAGCCGAAGGCGAACGCGATAAAAAGCACTCGTTACGTAATGTACTATTAGATATCGCACAATAGCAAAAAAATCAAGTACTAATTGAATCTCATCGTTTACAAAAGTAATGAATATATAAGTTGGATAAAAAAATGCGATATTAAAAATCGACTAACAATTTATCTTTACTAGACATGGTTTGACACTCATGCAACACAATCCAAATAATGGTCCGATTCTTCCGGCAAATGTAAAACAAAAGTTATATTAAACAAAGAAAAAATAATTACAATTTTGCATCACAAACTTGTTGGTTCCCAAATTCGTTGTGGCTTTATGCAAAGAACATTAAAGAAACCTAAGCAGACTAATATGAAGAGATTTTTGACTTATTTAAAAAATGAAGTTTTAGAAGTTTTAAAATCATTTTTTATATAAAAGTGACGCATTGAATACGGAGTTACTCACAATACAAACTAAAAGAATTAAAAGATGATAATAGGTACTTATTATTTATCGGTGTTATCAATGTGCAATTGATTTTAATATAGTTGATTATTAAAAGCTCTTGACAGAGTAGTATAAATTGTATAGTTTATCTAAGCACAATTTACCAACATAAATACGCCCAATCCCATCAAAGAGACTGGCTTTCGAAACAATAATTCCTAAAACTCCTAAGTTTATATATAATAAAAATGTTCTTTTTACTTTAATATTTAATTATTAATCAATGCCACACTTAGAAAGATAATACGAAAATATTCTTAAAAAATAGATAAATTAATTAACTTACTACTTCATATTTCAATGTAGTCTTCTAATAAATTAAAGCAAATTTGTATATACATATTACTTAAATTTAAAGACATTTTTAAGTATCGGCAACAATGTAATCTAGTATAAATTAAACGAGTTTTAAATTGATCTTGCATATTGATGGTTTCAGCGTTAATTTTCTTGGATATGATTTCTCATTTGATATTCACAAGTAAGACTATTGGAGTTATCGGTGAAATTTGAAAATCTAAATGTAAATTCTTGACCTTTCAGGTCCGTAGTACCTAGTCTATTTTGTAAATAAAAAAAAATGTCTATCTATCTGGATATATCTTTAGGGGTATTTTAAATCAACCAATTAAAATGAAATTTGGTAATCTACCAGAGTTTAGAACAATAATTTTATCGATAATATAACCACTTAAAATACAATGATTAAACAAAATAATTTAAAGAAAAAGATATAGAATAACCTGATTACATACATTAATACATTAAAATTTGAAGCATCCAATATGGTGTTTGATGATGGCAACACCGCGGTTAATAACAGTAGCTTGAATTCAAAACCTGGCGTAATTTTTGATTTTAACCATGTCGAGTATAACAGAGTAACTGGTATAAATTTTATAGTTTTGCTGCTAAATAATTAATTATAACAGTATGGCGTTTTGGTGACCATTTGTAACGAGTGATCAAGGTGCATAATTTACTACAAAAATTAATAAAATTTATCATTGAAATTTGCGTTAGATAAACTGCCCTCTTTACTACATTTCCACACTAATGGTCGGCATTGCACACATTGAGATTAAACTGAAATTGCAAGGACTATAACGACTATGTAATGCACTATATTCCATGCGAGTGACAAATTTGTCATACGAGCCGAAAGCAATTTGAGACTTCGGCTTCAATAACTGCTCGGCTTGACTTTATTTGAATTTCATTCACGATTTCCTTTTTTTTTTTTATTTATCAGGTTATGAATAAGCAATAGTCTACTCAAACTACTGTTATTTCTGGTGGTTTATTATTAAATTGAAATTTGTACTTTCAAAATATTATTGATAGATGATTTATTTAAATTTATTCAAGATATCGATTTGACGTAAACGTTATATTCCGAACATTGTGTGAGAATAATTATTCCCGCACAATATGCGGGAATGATATTGATTTCATGTTAAAAAATGAGTTAAGGATGACAGTATCTTATTGTAGGAATATAAAAAAAATATTTTTAACATTTTTGGTGTTTTTCTTACCATTGCTTACCATTGCAAGTATAAAAATAAAATACTTTATTTCATCCTGTCCAGTAAATAAACTTCCCTATAATCAATTCGGCGCCGGTAAGTAAAACATTACGGTATCATGTACTGTAATGTGTTGCCTAGCAACTCTGCTCTGATTGATTAAGGGAAGACAATTACTTTTAATTTTTGACATTTAAAAACACTATAATGACTATAAAATAAAAATAAAATAATTAATTACTTACTTTTTATTTTAATTTATTTTAATTTAAAACATGAATTAACAATTAATACAAAAATTTTAAAATATTTGACAGTGACTGACAGTTAAGGTAATTTGAGGTAACTAGTCAAGTTGCGCACTATTTTTAAAATTTTTATGAACTTATTAATTTATAAAAACAGGATGAAATAAAATATAATACGATACATGGTCGTAAGGTGTTATTACAGTACTCGTTTTTATTTCCAGACTCGGCTCCTACGTCGCCTCGTCGGTAAACTAACTCGTACTGTAATAAGTCACCTATCGACCTTGTAACGTATAATACTATTATAGTTAATATTATATTTTATTATAAAAATACTTTAGTGAATGAGAGCAAAAATGGGATATTACCTCCGATTTCTGTTCTAATACATCGATTTTGATAAAATTTTGGTAATAGGCTCTTCTTACCTTTTAATTTAAAGTCTACCCTTTGCCGATATGTACATGTTGAAGTGGTCAAGCCTCTTTTGTAGATTTTATATTTCCCCACATTTCTCCTTTAGCCATTCTTCCTTTGCAACTTTTATTTTTGCTCTTATTTTTCTATTCAGCCGTTTATATTCATTGATGTTGTTATTTTTCTGTTTCTTTTATTGATCCATCTACTCTTGACAGCTGTTGTTCTGTAACGTTTTTTAATGCATGTTTTTTAGGTTCCCATACTTTGTTTGGGTTTCCTGATATGTCTGCTTGTGTACGATAAAATATATTAATTATTATTTGATACTCATAACAAAATCAATAATTTAAAAGTAACTATAGTCGTTTAAGTATACTTTTTTAGTTCATTTATTATTTTTTATGACAATATAAACAAACAAAATACTAGGGTAACCTGGGGTAATAATGGCATGGGGTAATAATATACTTCTGAACACTGGACCTCAGCGGGGCATTTCTGAATGCACTACTACTTATTTTTTGCCGCAACCAGACATACCTCCAGTATTGACAGCTAGTTAAGTTAACCTCAAAAATCATAAAATATTTGTGTACCACTTGTTGACATAATCGGTTGTTTACCAATAGTACCTACCTCTACCCTCCATAACCAATAGGCAGTAAAAAACGTATATAGGGTGACAAATATAATTGTAACGTAAGTATTTTTTTATGTATTAAACTAAAATAATGAGGTATAAGTAAAACACACTCTATTTTTCTAATAAAAAAATATGCAACTGAAGTTATTAAACCTTATAAAGTTTTATATGCAATCTCTTATTACCCCAAGTTTCCTCTGTAGTTGGGGTAATAAAAGACTAGTTTTGCCATTTTTGGGGTAATAGTGCTGTTGTTTCAGATGCCCAGACATTATATAAAAACAGGTGCCCGCGTGGGATATTCCATGCAAACTTTCCAGGAGGCAGTAGATGCTGTGAGAGGTGGTACGGGCCTAAAATCTGCTTCTCAAAGATTTGGCATTCCTCGTTCTACTTTGGCAAAACATTATAAATCTTTCAAGATAGAAAAACCTGTTGGAGGAGGTCGAAAAAACGAATTAAGAAAAAACGAGGAGTTGGCAATAGCTGAATTCATAAAAAATGCTGCTAGCTTGGGTTTTGGCTTAACAAAAACAGAATTACTCGATACTGTTAGTCAATTTGTACAAGATCGTGGTCTTCAAACAAAATGGGAAAATAAAACACCGGGAGAAGATTGGTTTAAGAATTTTATGGCAAGAAACCCTGATTTATCCATAAGGAAAGGAGAACTTCTTTCGAATCAAAGAGTACGTGGCGCAGACCCATATGCAATAAACAAGTGGTTTGACCAAGTGGAAGAAATATACCGTAAAGAAGGTATTGGGGAAGGTGATGGTAATTTAATATTTAATTGTGACGAAACAGCGTTTTCAAGGGATCCAAAAAATGTCAAAATTATTACCCAGAAGGGAGCAAAACGGGTCTCAAAAAATATAGGAGGAAGTGGCAAAAATGTCGTAACGATATTAGCTTGTGGTTCAGCAAATTGCGAAACAATGCCGCCATACATAATCTTTACTGGTAAAAATGTGTGGTCTACATGGATTTGCCCTGATGACTATCCAGGTACCGGATATGCAGCACAAAGTAAAGGGTGGATGGAAGCGGATTTATTTTGAGAATGGTTTAAAAAGATTTTTTTAAAGAACATCCCATCTAATGAACGAAGGGGTGGTAAAAAAATTATTTTATTTTTTGATGGTGCCTCTGTTCATAACAGTTATGAATTGATAAAATGTGCAATAGAAAACAATATTGTTATAATTAAGCTTCCTCCTAATCAGTCACACCATCTTCAACCGCTTGATAAATCGGTTTTCAAGCCGATGAAAAATTATTGGGAAAAGCTAATGCTTCAGTTTAATAGAAACAACCCTGGATTGCTGTTGCCAAATAATTTACCTTGTGGGAGAATGCATTTAAACCAGAGTATTTGATTTCTGGATTTAGAAGCACTGGTCTGTAAATAGAAGTAAATTTCCATTGGATTCTTTTGATCCGATCAAATATCGGTCTTATTTGCAGTCCAACAACTTTAATGCTAAGTTATTTACCCAGGTCTCTACCGTGACTTAAAACTACCCTGCTCAATTTATTTTTATAGATATGGAAGCAAACAATCAAGCAAGGAACAACGAAGAAACGGATAATGAAGAAAGGGACAACGAAGAAAGTAGCAGTGAGGCAGGTGACAATAATAACTACTAGGCCGACACCGATGTGGGCAATGATGGGGGCGGTGTAATAATTCCTGGAGAGGAAATAAAAAAAGGATCATGTAACAGTAGAGTTTGAGCTGGAGGGCAACAAAGAAAATCGTTTTGAGCAATTTGTCAAACATAAATTTTTTGAAGGCTTACACAAATGTGTTTCAGCAAAAAAAGTTGAAAGAAAGAAAGTTTTGTCTGGTGGTGGTATAATAACATCCAAAGAAGTTTTAGAAATGATGAAGATAGAGGAAGATAAGAAGAAAGATAAAGAGGCAAAGCGAGCAGAACTGAAAAATCAGTCTAACAAAAAAACTAATGGAAATGTGAAGGGCACAAAAAGGCAAGCTGTGAACAAAAAAAAATGTATAGGAAAAAAAGGAAAAAAAACGTTGCCACAGATAAAAAAGAATATAATTATTCCTTAAGTTCTGATGAAGGTGACTCCATAAGTTTGCATAATTCATTTGAGGTTAGTAGCGAAAACTTCGATGATCTAATTGAAGCAGAAGAAGCTGAGAAACAATGTATAATTAGTAAAAACAAAGACGAAGATAACATTCACAATATTGAATTCTACGTAGATAATCAGTTTAAAATTGGAGATTTTGTAATTGTGCAATACGATGAAAACTATTATCCTGGAAAAATAATAGAGAGTAGTGTTGATGGGCCAAAAATATCTGTTATGGTACAAAGTGGTTTTTCAAATTTTAAATGGCCTCTAAATGAAGGTATTATTTGGTATAAGTGAAACGATGTAAAAGAAAAAATTAATGAGCCAATTGAACAAAATTCTCGAGGATTTTGCAAAATTCCAGAAATGAACAAATATCTAAGTTATAAAATATAGTTAGTTGTTTAATTGTTTATATTTTCTCCGAAGTATATCTATATTTGCATAAATATTCGTGTTTGTGTATATGCAGGATCCTAAAAAACAATATCAGACTTAAAAATGATTTTTTCACAAAAATACTCTTTTTTATCAATTTGAACTTTTGGCAAAGTTGATTGATCAAATAGCCGTAAAAAACAAACCGTAATGAATATCTTGTTGAAATTTGGACCAATCGATTCGTTATTCTTTTAGTATTCTGTTATTACCCCAAAAGTTCTACACTGCAGTTCCTGTGCTGTTTACAGACCCTGTTCTTATTACCCCAAAAGGGGTAATAGTAGACCCGAGCATTAAAAAAAATAAGAAATTTTCTTTTCCCATGTGTCATAAAAAAATCATAGTTTTTATGATTCTTATAAACTTCTATAGGCCTTAAGTGTGTTCCCAATTTTTTTTGTTACCGTATCGATTAAAATATGGAAGTTACAGGAGGCCCAAGTCTACAATTACCCCATTGACCCATTATTACCCCAGCTTACCCTATATAAACCAACACTGCTACAATGCGTGTAACTAATATGTAGGTAAGTATTCATAAATTCATTTTCTGTTTATTAATGTGTATTTATATTTCAACTTGTGAATTGCTTGATGAGAAGTTATATATTTGGTTAACACAGGATCAACAGCGCTACCACATGTGTAATAAATAAATTAAGGTTATTAACACTTACCTTATTTTAATGAAACGACCGATGCAGCTTAGCTTAATATACACCTAATTCATGTTGAAATTGTAGAATGGAATAAATAATGGTCATTAAAAATGACTTACTCTATGAAATATGGATTACGGTCTGTTTTAATCGTTACAGAATGGTTAACGCAGAATTTAATAGGAGAATCTATTTTACGAACAGCATTAGGTTACGGTCTACTACAGCATTTGTGCTGTTTTCGTTGACTCTCGTAAAGTGTAACTCATGGATTTGAAAGAGTCCTACATCAAGAATAGAGGGTACATCCTTAAGTAAATAACCTACCACAATTTCCTTATATTCATTATGTTAGTAAAATGTTTGGATATAGACTAATAAACTGGAAATGTAAGTTTATCATATAGTATTTTATCTTGAATAATAGTGTGTATATAGAAAACAATTCTTAAAATATAGTATATTGTAATACAAGTGTTACAATGACAGGTTTCGTAGTACGAGTGAAGTTTGTGAAACGAACCGCGAAGCGGTGAGTTTCGCAAAGAACGAGTACTACAAACCGTCATTGTAATTCGAGTTTTACATACTATTTTTTATAATGAACTTTTAAAAGTATAAAAAAATAAATAAAATGAGAGTTTTTTGAAATATTTATTTATGTTGACGATCTTGACACTTGACAGTTTTAATGATTTTAAATTTGAATGTTTGTCAAATTTGAATAAAATATTCTGAACTTCGCAATATCGCTGATAATGTAGTTAATACAACATAATTCTTGATTTACTACCTGAACTCTTTCATCTTTCGTTGATAATCAGTGCAGTGCAACCAATTGTGTAAAACAAAAAGTTACCAAAAACAGTGTTACAATGAATCTATTTCGATAATGTTTTTAGTGTCGAAATAGAAACTTTGTGAACGTGAATTATAAAAAATTTATTTTATACATATAATCAAATTGATGTGGGTGTTGTAATATAAAATAACCGTTTTTTACCAAATGCATAAGTACGTAACTACGTATACATGGTACATGTACTACAATTTTTGTCTGTCTCTGTCTACCTGTTTTTCTGTGTGTCTGTTTGTCTATTTGTCTGTTTGTCTGTCTGTCTGTTTGTTTGTCTGTTTTCCTATCTACCTGTTTCCCTGTCTGTCTGTTTATTTATTTGTTCGTGTGAATAATAATTATATTTGTTAAATTCAAACAAGCTCTGGGTGATTTTTCGATTTTGATAATTATCCAACCCATAGTAGCATTTGTGTATAAATTAAAATCTTTGACCTTTTATTAGTAGTAAAGTACAGTAAATGTGTTATTTTTTACTTCTTTTAACTTTAGTTCACTCAAAAGCTGTGTTTTTTTTTATTTAATGATGTCCTTGTAGGTATAGACCCAAATACAAATGTACCGAGAACATCTATTGGGGCAGAAGAGCCAATTTATTTATTTGGGATTTAAAGGATTGCAATTTAGGACGAGTGGGGAAGACGTGGGAAGGTAAGGAGTTTCACAATCTGGAGACCCTAGGGATGAAGGAACGATTGAATCGATCCGTTTTTGATGTCTGACACTGACCAGTATAAGGGTGCATGGAGTTGGCACGTGGCGTTGCACTGGCTTGTCTGGCAAGTGGAGGCATTATAGAGCGGGGTTCTTCTGAGCAAAATCCGTATATGTATCGGTAAAACAAGGAAAGATCAGACACTGCTCTTCGGTGGGACAATGGGGCTAGATTTTTGGTGATACTGGTGTCGTTTATTAGTCGAACTGCTCTTCTCTGTATTGCATCAAAAACTCTGAGCCTTGACGGAGCTGCCGAACCCCATAATTGCGAGCAGTATTCAAGATTAGGTCGTATTTGGGCTTTGTAAAAAGTAGCTAAGTTGGATGGAGAGAAATATTTCCGTGCTCTAAACAGAAACCCTAATTTCTATCCTGCTGTAGTTGCTATGGATGCAATATGTTCGTTCCAGAGAAAGTCCTGGGAGATCGTTATACCAACCAGCGTAATAAAGTCGCTTGCTATTAGTGTCTGATCGTTCATTGTGATGGGTAAGTCGTTTGTTTGCCTCTTGTTGGATAGGGAACATGTCTTTGTCTTAGAAGCGTTGAAATTAACAAGATACTTTTTTTCTCACTCGTCTACAATTCTCAAATCTTGATTGAGAGAAGCCATTGTGGATCTTTTGTCCTTTTCCAGAATATCTAGGTTGTGCGCTTTGCTACAGTGTACGTTGCTATCATCTGCAAAACCATGTATTAGTTGCTTCTAGTAGATCATTAATGTGTAATAAGAATAGAGTAGAAGCTAGAGCCGATCCTTGGGGAACTCCAGCGTTGATCTTGAAGAGATTGGAAGAATGTCCACTTACGGCAACTTGGATGTGCCTGGTGGAGAGAAATCTGGATATCCATCTGCAAAGGTTTTGCGAGAGTCCGTATGAAGGCAGTTTGTTCAAAACAGCTGCATGCCACACTTGATTAAATGCTTTTGAGACATCTAGTGATACTATTTGATTCTCTCCATAGCGGTGGATGGCATCACTCCAGACATGAGTTACATATGCTAGCAGATGTTGACCTTGGTTGGTGAAAACCATATTGCCTGTCACTTAAAAGGTTGTGTGCCTCAAAGTAGCTCAGGATCTCGTGATTGACGTATTTCTCCATTGTTTTGCTAATAACAGATAGAAGAGCTATGGGTCTCTAGTTAGAAGGCAGGGTTTTACAGCCTTTCTTGGGTATTGGTTGTACTCGAGCAGTTTTCCAGGATTTTCAGGTAAACATATGTGCCGATTTTTCTATGGTGTCTTACATCAAAGTAGGCAACATTCTGTAAATTTATTGTAACTTTGATGAATAAATTGTAAATCGCACCTTACTCTTACAGTATCATTTTTATTTCGCATATTTAAGAAAATTCTTGTTTTTGCACAGTTTACCCTTACAACACTTTTAGTTAATTCTCTAAATTTATAACTCCCCACAGGTCCAAAGTTTGTTGCCTACATAGATCTTTATGTAATCATGTGTTTTTTGCTTGTCTTTGTTTTATTTAGTAGTTGACATAAATATCTCTTTAAGATAAGATGTTAAATATTATGGAATAAAGTGGTAGCCCAACAGATATTTTCTATATTTCAATTTTTCTTTGTTTTTAAAAAAATGAGGTGCCGCTTTGTATAAACATCTTTCTATACGTTTTTTTTTTTTTTTTTGTTAAAGTCACTTTAAACCTTAGTTTAATATCCTTGTTTAGACTTGGTATTACAACTGACCGCAAAGAGCAACAGTTGCAGTAGGTAATGACCGCGTCCCTTTTTGACCCTTGTTTATTGTAGTTATGAGTTGCACTACTGACCGTCGTTATTTGTATTGTTATAAAATTTATTTTGATAACACTGTTTCTAAGTATTTCATTTAAAAATTCGATTTCTAAAAAGTTGGTAGGAATAAATAGGGTTAATAGGTTATATTATTGTTATATTTTTCCTTCGTGGATTCGGAATAAGTGATAAACAGCAGACAAACTTAACAATTTATTGGTAAACACAAACGTTACAACAAAAAACAACTTTCCTAGAATCGAACGTTCTAACAGCCACTAAAATTTTATACCGATCGAAAAGCAACTAGAATCTTCGAAAATTCTAAGAACTGGAGTTTGCCTGGCGCTACTTCCTGGGCGACACATCAACCAAATGTGACATTTTCTCTAGTGCAAACGTCAACTTGTGTTCAGCAAATCACTTATAGTGTTCTTGTTCACCCTGCCTGTTTGTATATATCGATGAGCCCGTTTTTAACCGATTTCAGAAAAAAGGAGGTTCTAAGTTTGACCTGTGTATCTGTATGTGTGTTTGTGCGCGATTATTTCGCGTCTGTCTAAACCAATTTTAATGCGACTTTCAACATAGTATTTATTATGAGTTATTGGGGGCTGGAAGATTAAAACGAATTAATTTCACTGCTTTAATTTAACTTTATTTTATTTAAACCGCAAGAGAAAAGAATATCCTCATTCACAGAACTTTCTGTCACAACTACAACTAAAACTTTTTAAGACATATTTATATTTCTTTTCTTAATTAGAGTTTTGGGATATTTCCGATGGTAATCTGATACCTAACACTAATTCTTTTAATACAAACAAACAAGCTTTCTTACTTAGACCCTTATTCATCGAGAGGAACACGTGCTTATTTACTCTCGTTATATAATTTAAACATTTAATACCACACTTGAAAATTTCAAAAACGTGACACATTATACTCGTATATAAACATAACGAAATAATATCCACCCCATTATACCGTAGATAAATTTTGAACTTATGGGTGTCATTTAGATAATTAAAATAATAATATTTCATTATATTTTCAACAGTATTTGTTAAAATTAAGAGAAGGATTTGGTGTTTTTACCGACTTTAAGAAACAAAAAGCTTCTGAGTTTCACCTGTATGTATTTAACCGGTTCTTTATTAAAAAATTGGTGAGGGCAAATGCGCATTCACCATTTATATTAGAATAAAAAAAACTAATTTTTAATTAAATAAATTCGATATTTATTAACCGACTTAAAACAAAGAGGTTTTTCAGCTTGACCTGTATGTGTTTATCTTTGTCCACGATTATCTAACAATTTCAAAAAAGTATTTTTTGTGATCGAGTTGAATATCAATATTGACGGTTTTTAAAGGAGTAAATCTTGATTTTTTGTTGGTTCTTAAACATTCGATATGGCAAATTTTATATTGATATTTTGTTATTATTAAAACCCAGTTTTCAGAAGATGAATTAGATTTGTTAAAACAATATTATATATACATTTCTATTTATTCATTCTATAAGTGTTTTATAGTGATAATGCCCTAATTGCAATTAGGAATTTCCAAACTAAGATTTATATGTATTATTCGGTTGAGTATATTTGGGCATGCTTTCTTCAGATGATAATGGTTATTACTCCGATAATCCTCACAAACACAAGTATGGTTACCTACTACCTGATTCGACAGCAATAAAAGTATTAAGTTCTTGTGTGTGAGGATTATCGGAGTAATAAACATAAGCATCTGAATAAGCCATGTTCAAATATTTGATACGAACAATAGACAAAACCTAAATTAGACTATTTCAGTTTCTAGCAAAACTGATTATAATATAGAAAATAAATTAGATTTAAAAGAGTTTATAATTGCAAAAATCTAAATTTAAATCATTTTATACTTTGACTGAACTTCCGTACTCCGTACTTCTGAAATACAAATTCAACCTTTTTTTTGAAACACCGTTGTGGATTAGCACAATTCACATACCGTTTAATATTATTTAGTCCTTAACTTAAAGTATTATTGAAAGCTATTCGGTGGTCTTATTTATACCTGTCTACCTGAAATCACAAGTCGCGTTTAATAAAATGTGACAATCCGTAATGGGATTACACCGTTGTTTTGAACTTAGAATTCTTACGATCCGCTCAATTTGCTGTATGCCGTTGTGACCTACAACTGTTTTTTTAAACCAATTAGCTAAGCCTATCCTATACATTCTCCTTTAATTGTATGTTTTTGGTTTGGATAAAGTAGATCGTACCGTACAGTATTAAGAAAAATTGCCTGCGCTACGAAATCCTGTGATCCCTAACACCACACTCTTCGTGCCTAACACATTAAGTACATTAAATGACTTGTAATTATTATCATCCAAATATGTTTTGATTACAGATTACAGACGTTTTATTTTTAACGTCTTTAATTTAATTGAAGCAAAGTTACTTTGATTAAGTGTACCTTCATGCTGCATGCTATGCTTTGATTTAATAAATCGATATTTGTTTTTCTTCTGCTGAATCATTTTTTCACTTCCTTAAAATAAAAAAATAAAATCCTGAAAATTTTAGCACCTGTTCGCCTAATACTTTTCTTTTATTTATCGTTTTCTAAACTTAAAAAATCAAAAAGGCCATCCTTGCACCTTCCCTGTAATTTCAGTCACCAAAAATGTATTGTTTTTCTGCTGCTTGAGATTGAGAAGCTCAAGAGGGTATTTTTTGTACTGTTTTGATCTTCTTGAAAACAAAAACTAAAGTTTATGAAAAGAAAGCTTTAACTTATTAACACGTTGAATGATTTTTATGTTTAAGACGGCAATCCATGCAGTTTTTTAAATGCAAAATTAATTAGTCGTAAAATTTCAAAGTTATTGTGAAGGAACACTTTTTTCCAAATTTTTTGACAATGACAATGATATTGTAACGGGATAACCGTAAAGGAAGGGACCTTAATTTGAAAGATTGTTGTTGACAGTTGATTTTTAGAAGTTTGTAAAAAAAATCAACTGACCATTTTAAATAATGTTTCTAGAAAATTCTAGAAACTTCTAAACACACTAACTAGATTAAATAATGTTGTATATAAGGGGATGCACGGACAGTTAACGTCAGTTCGAGTCAAGTGTTCACAAGAGTTCATTGTATTGTCAAGTAGTTAGACGTTATCCAGCAGAGTTCAGTGTATCTTAACAATTTTGTAAATAAATTGTGTAAAAAGCCCCCATACGTGTTTCAAATTGGTGTCAGGTGTGGGGTGAAGATATAAGAATGCCTGGAAAAAAGATAAATGAACTATTGGTGGCTGAGCTCAGAAGAGAGCTTGAAGAATTAGAGTTGGAAACTACTGGAAGCAAATCCGTATTGTTGAGAAGGCTCCGTGAGTACTACGTAAATAATAATTTGGACCCTGACGCTGTGGAATTCGAAGACCCAAATCAAAAAGCGAATTCTGAACTAGCCCAACAACTTTCTCAGCAATCGCAACAACTTTCCCGGCTGCAAGAAGAACAAACTCAACAATTTTCCCAGTTGTCCAGTCAGATAAGCAGCCAGCGCGAAGATATGTCCCAGCTGAAAGAGGAGCTATCAGGACGAATGACGAGCCAGCAAGAGGAGCTATCCAGTCAGATGAGAAGCCAGCGCGAAGATATGTCCCAGCTGAAAGAGGAGCTATCAGGACGAATGACGAACCAACAAGAGGAGCTATCCAGTCAGATAAGAAGCCAGCGCGAAGAGGTGTCCCAGCTATCACAACGGATGTCTACCCTACCAGAAGAGTTATCCAGTTCCTTCTCCCAGCAAATATCACACCTTCGTGACGAGCAAAATCAGCAAGTTGCCAACTTGAATCAGCAAGTGGACAACATGAATCAGCAAGTGACCAACATGCGAGACGAGCAAAATCAACAAGTCGCCAACTTGCGAGACGAGCAAAACCAGATCAACCAGCAAATGCAGTCCGAGATAAGGAAGCTTCAACAAGAACAGGAAGCTAGCCGCCGAAACCAAACCATCCACCACGGCGACGGAGATGCAAGAAGGATGGAAACCTGCCACGCAGACGTCGAACGACAAAGAAGCGAGGAGACGACCCATGTACGAACGACGATGAAACCCCCGACCTTCGACGGGAAGACTTCCTGGCCAAATTACCTGAAACAATTTGACGCAGCGGCCAGAGCAAATGGATGGTCATCCCAGGAGAAAGCATTGTCCCTAACCGTAGCTCTGCGAGGCGAAGCTTTAGACGTCTTGCAATCATTGACACCGGATGAAGCTGACAACTTCGAGTTATTGGTCAATCGTCTAGAGATGCGTTATGGTCAAACTCATCTACAACCGGTGTACCGAATGCAGTTAAAGAGCCGAAAACAGAAGAATGAAGAAACTATCCAGGAATTTGAAGCGGATGTAGCAAGAATGGTACGACTTGCGTATTCAAATGCAGCGGAGGATTTCCTGGAGTGCCTAGCAGTCCAAACCTTCACCGATGGTCTTCGAGACGTCGAGTTGCAGCGCGCTGTACGGTTGGCGCGGCCGAAGACTCTTGTGGACGCCTTGACCATTGCCCTGGAGTTTGAGGCGGCGACGGAGGCCTCACGTGGAGTTGCTCGACTAAGGGAAATCACCGGTAACTACGACCATGCCGTTCATTCCATTAGCGACGTTGAAGCGGTAGTAGAGAGATTAATGAAGTTATCTCCAAAAAGAAGGCGCCCAGTGAGATGCTGGAACTGCGGAGAACTAGGCCATATAAGAAATACGTGCCCCCAAAAAGAAAAATCTTCTGCTGAAGTACCCCAGCAGCAGGAAAACTAGAACGGGTCGACTCCTGGAGGGCGAAATCGACCCCAAACATTCCCGAAGCCCCTCACACCATTAAATTGGCAACTCTGCGACATCACGTGGACAGCTTATATGTGGATGGCCTCATTGATGGGAAGATCTTTAGCATGCTGGTAGACACTGGAGCTACAAAAACTATCGTTCGACCATCCATCATTATGCGAAAGAAGATGTGGCCTACCAGTTGGAGACTGCGTACCGCTACCGGAGATTCTGCTAGAGTCTACGGTGAGATACAGGTGACGCTAAAGTTTGGTTCAACCTCTCTTGTTCACTCAGTCCTGGTGGCTGACGTTGATGAAGATGTTGTTCTGGGCATGGATGTTATGCTCCACTGTGGTTTTCATTTGGATCTTCGCCAACGTATCCTTCGTACTGGTAATGAAGAATTATTCCTGCACCGAAAACAAGTTGACAATGCCTCGATTAAGCTAATCGATGATATCGAACTTCCGGCAAGCTGCGAATGTGTCGTCACAGCGCGGTTGGATGGACTGGAGCCAGATGGTGCCCCAGCCATGATAGAGCCGAAGAACCATGACCATGAATTGGGAAAAGGACTCCTTGTGGGTAAGACTCTTGTTAGATCCGCCAAAGAGGTACCCATCCGAGTTATCAACTTGAACGATCATCCAGTTCTTCTCCGAAAGGACACGGAAATGGGAAGTTTAGAACCAGTAATGGCCATAATTCACAAGATAAATGTTACGGAAGCAGATGAGACCAACGAAATTGAACAATTAATGACAAAATTAGACCCCTCTTTGTCAAAATTAGAAAAGAAACAGGTAAGAGATCTACTTTACCGTTATAAACCTGTATTTGGTTCTAAAAGTAAACTAGGAAGAACTGATGTTGTACAACATAGAATTGACACTGGTGATGCACGTCCGATTCGACAGGTACCCCGAAGGATGCCTCAAGTTAAAAAGGAAGAAGCAGACAGAGCCCTTAAAGAAATGATTCAAAATGGCATAGTCGAACCATCCAGTAGTCCGTGGGCTTCTCCTGTGGTATTAGTGAGAAAGAAAGACGGATCAATGCGGTTTTTTGTCGACTATCGAAAGCTAAATGATGTCACAAAAAAGGACAGTTATCCTTTGCCAAGGATTGATGATGCCCTCGACGCTTTGGCGGGTTCTACTCTGTTTTCTACCTTGGACCTTAAAAGCGGATACTGGCAAGTTAAAATGAATCCTGCAGACAAAGAAAAGACTGCCTTTACCAGTGGATCAGGGTTATGGCAATTCACGGTCCTTCCATTTGGCCTCTGTAATGCTCCTGCGACGTTTGAACGACTAATGGAGAACATCCTGCGGGGTTTGTCATGGGAAACTTGTCTAGTTTATCTAGACGACATCATCATAATGGGTAAGACCTTTAAGGAACATTTATCTAACCTAGAAGAAGTTTTTAAAAGATTACAGAACGCTAATCTAACATTGAATGTTAAGAAATGCCACTTGTTCCAGAGACAGGTCAACTATTTAGGACATAACGTAAGCAAGGATGGCGTTGCTGTTGACCCCGCTAAGATACAAGCCGTTCAGGAATGGCCAATCCCTATCGACAAACATCAGCTCCGGAGTTTCTTGGGTCTTTGTTCCTATTACCGACGATATGTCAAGAATTTTGGAGACATCGCCAAACCCTTGACACGTTTGACAGAACAAGATAAGTCCTTCTGTTGGGATCAGGAATGTCAAGAGGCGTTTGAAATATTGAAGAAACAGCTTACGTCAGCACCTGTTCTTGCTTATCCACTTCCTGATGGTAAGCTTATTCTGGACACCGACGCCAGCAATGTGGGAATTGGAGCCGTCTTGTCACAGCTACAAGACGGTAAGGAAAGAGTGGTTGGTTACTTCAGCAAAACTTTATCGAAAGCTGAAAAGAACTACTGTGTAACTCGGCGGGAACTGTTAGCAGTTGTAAAATCCGTCGAACACTTTTATAAATATCTGTATGGCAGAAAATTCCTGATCAGAACAGACCATGCTAGTTTAAAGTGGCTACTTAGCTTTAGGAACCCAGAAGGACAGATAGCAAGATGGCTCGAAAAACTGCAGGAATATGATGTTGAAATCGAGCACAGACCTGGAACCAGACATCGTAATGCTGATGCACTTTCCAGAAGACCATGTCGACCTGATTGCCCCCATTGTACCCGTATGGAGCAGAACGAGGAAAAACTTGCCTTAGTTAAGGTTGTGCCAGAAGACGAGAGCTCTATGCTGGAGAAGCAACAAGAAAACGATCCCGTTCTGAGAAAGATTAGGGAGTGGAAGAGAATGGACCGTCGTCCGTTGTGGAGAGAGATATCCTCATCCTCTCCTGCTTTAAAAGCATACTGGTCCCAATGGAACTCTTTAATTTTGGACGGAGGGCTAGTTAAAAGACTTGTAGAAAATTCCGAGGGCACAGAAACAAGGAAACAAATAGTGGTCCCAAGAAATGCTGTACCGGAAATTTTAAAACAGATGCATAATGATAGTTCTGGAGGACATCTGGGTATCACGAAAACGCTGCAAAAGATCCGAGATAGATTTTACTGGGTAAATTGTACTAATGATGTTAAAGATTGGTGTCGTAAATGCACTACATGTGCTGCCAGTAACGGTCCGCACCGAAAACCGAAGGCGGAAATGCAGCAATACCTGGTTGGAAGTCCTTTTGAAAGAATCGCAGTAGATATATTGGGTCCACTCCCGCAGAGCGATGTAGGAAACAAGTACATCTTTGTTGTAATGGACTACTTCACTAAATGGGTTGAAGCCTATGCAGTTCCCAATCAGGAAGCCACCACTTTAGCAGATATATTGGTTGAAGAATTCGTAAGCCGATTTGGAGTACCACTAGAATTACACTCAGACCAAGGGAGAAATTTTGAGAGCAAGCTGTTTCAAGAAGTTTGCCAAAGATTAGGCATCCGCAAAACGAGAACCACAGCGATGCATCCTCAGTCTGATGGAATGGTGGAACGAATGAACCGGACTATAACCAACTATCTGTCAAAAGTGGTGTCAGATTGTCAGAGGGATTGGGATCGACATATTCCACTATTTCTAATGGCAATTCGATCGGCCATCAACGAATCAACTGGCCAAACGCCTGCGAAGGTCCTGTTCGGTAGAGAAATGAGGCTACCATGTGACTTGGTGTTTGGTTGTAAACCTGGCGAAGAAATCGCCCGTGAACAATATGTCGCCGACCTTCAGAATCGAATGGAAAGTATACACAACCTGGTGCGTGGAAAACTACAATTATCTAGTGATCGGATGAAGAGGTACTATGACACACGGACAATGGAAAAGAGTTACCAAGTTGGAGATTTAGTCTGGCTCTATAACCCCCGACGGCGTCGAGGTATTTGTCCCAAATTACAAAAGAACTGGGAAGGTCCTTACACCATCAAGAAGAAGATTAACGATGTCATTTATCGGATCGTGAAAATTCCCAGAGGGAAACCCGTCGTGGTCCATCATGATCGTTTGGCGCCTTACCAGGGAAACCACAGTGGAGATGCGCAGCAACTCCAAGAAGATGGTTTGGCTGGCTCAAGGAGTGTGCGGGATTCCGATGTAGGAAATAACATTCCAGGAGGAATGAATCTAAGGAGGGGGCAGTGTAACGGGATAACCGTAAAGGAAGGGACCTTAATTTGAAAGATTGTTGTTGACAGTTGATTTTTAGAAGTTTGTAAAAAAAATCAACTGACCATTTTAAATAATGTTTCTAGAAAATTCTAGAAACTTCTAAACACACTAACTAGATTAAATAATGTTGTATATAAGGGGATGCACGGACAGTTAACGTCAGTTCGAGTCAAGTGTTCACAAGAGTTCATTGTATTGTCAAGTAGTTAGACGTTATCCAGCAGAGTTCAGTGTATCTTAACAATTTTGTAAATAAATTGTGTAAAAAGCCCCCATACGTGTTTCAATATATTACGAACAAATCAACCGATTTTTATGTCACAGACGAATCAACGGCATTCAAGGTCATTTTTTAAGGTTTAGAGCTGAGTCTCGTTTTCTTAGAAGTTTCTCGGAATCTACATAAACAAATTCTTATGAGGTCTAAGTTGAGTAACACACACACAAGGGCGCGCGCGCACACGCACACACACACATACACACACACACACACACACACACACACACACACACACACACACACACACACACACACACACAAACACACACGCATGTGCAAATAAATCTGCCGTAAGAAAAAAATGTGCTGACATACGACACTTTACCACAACACCAGCTTATTACCACTGGCATACTGGAGACCATATAAGAGCACATATACGTTTACTTATATATAATTACAGTTATTGTGTTTTAATTATATTAAAGCTAAGCTTCTTATATGACGTTCTGGTGATTCTGTTGAACTTTAATAAAAAGACATTAAAGAACGTTCCACTGGTAAGTATTAAAATTGTTTCCATTTATCATTCTCCGTATTTATTATTCACGTCATGGAAATAAACTGATCATGGGATGAACTGTCGCTATACTTCTTAATGGATATACATTTATTCAATCGTGCTGAACGGTAAAAGCGATACCAAAAAGTAATACACTTTATTTTCAAAAAATAAGAAAATTTATAAAACATTGAAACATAGATGAAAATATAGAAATTTACCACAAACTGTAATTATATAAAAAAAGTTTGTAAAAAAACTCATATAGCATGACGTTAATCTTTCTTTCATTAACTAAATAATATCTAAGCATTCATAGCTTAGAGATTAGATCGTTGCCGAGTAGAGGCAAAGGTTGCATGTCCGAGTCCTGCTGGATGCGACATTTTTTCAATTTCTCCTTGATGTCATTTAATATTTTCCTGTTTGTATAGTTTCTTAGAATATTGCAATATTTCTTTTTTTTTACTTGCAACATCTTTCTCTTGTATACTCCCATTCTCTCTTTATTTTCTTTAATATTTTACATCTTTATTTGCAGTACAATATGGATGAGTAATATTCGTTTCAAGTTTGACTTTTCATATCTTACTAAGGGTTAAACTAAGGCTGGTTTTCGCTACCTGGTTTTTATCTGTACAGGTTTGTACTATGAAAAGTTTATATTATGCTAATCAATAAATTAATTGAATTGATTCCTTTTAGTTTAACAATTTGAAAAGTAGTAGTCTTTTATTGGGTTTACCGAAAAAAAATCTTTGTTTTCATGCCGCGGTTCAGTAAAATGATTAAAAAGAACAAACGATACATGCTGGTATAATATAGATCCTATTTCGGCTCTGAGCTTTAAAGTATCGGCTAGCTTTTAAGATTACCCAGTACGCACGATCTTGAAACGATTACTCTGCTTTGTTTGAATATCATTTAATTAATCTTTTATTACTCATTGTTACTATAATTATGTGCAAATTAACGGTCAACCAATAAAATATGCTATGATGATATCATCCACAAAAGGACTAAAGGCGTTCAAATAAGTTTAATATTATTATTATTTGTGCTAAAATATAATTTGGTACCTAATTTAATGTATCCAACGAAATGTGTAAATTTTATTTTATACGTAATAAGAAAATTAAGTATCTATATACCGACATGCACGAATAGTTCAAATATATCAAAGAAAAAAGTAGACATATATAAGACTGAAGTCAAGCTGATTTTAGACAAGTTTGAAACTTGTAGTGGCTGTATTACAACTTTATCGATACTTACAAAGTTCTACACTTGCCTCCGCTTTTCGACATAGAAGTAATTTCAATTATTGAAGATACTTGTGTACGTGGCACCACAGTTGGCTGTTTTACTAGATATTTGAGGAAAATTTCCGAAAGGCATCCTTTTAAGCGAATATGTCTGGCAACACTAAATTGCGTTTTTGAGTAAGAAACTTCAATCTGGTAACCGACGGTTAGTTTTTTAGATAAAAAAAACTTTTTAGCGTTTGGTAACAGATTTTTCCATTATTTATTTTTAAGAAATGCCATTCATTCGTTTAATTCACTGAAAATTAGATTATGAGAATTTCATTTTTAACTACCACTACCATTCAACGTAATTTAACCATTACAGCGATATAGAAATCTTATTAATAGGTACCTTTTAATAGTAACCAGTTTTTGTAGCGATAATTCCACCAATTTTTTTAAAATTTTTTCTTTTTAATAATCTCAACCCGTTTGTAATGTACTAAAGAGCAAAAAATAAAATCTTAATTTCTTAAAAAAATTGTAAGCAACTAGGCATCTGATTTCGTTTTTCTTGAAGTCGGCTCCAATATTTTATATCTTTGCAAAAGCCGACTTAAAGGAAATCAAAATTAGATTTATTTTACTTTATAATATATTTTTTTAATTTTGTGTAAAAATGTTATTATTTTATTCTTTTTAGTTGCTACTTGGCTTTGTTAGATGTGGGTGCAAATTCATCAAGTACTATCCTCAAAATCTTCCGTGTACCAATTTAAAATTACATTATAATGTTAAATAGGTAGAAGGTCATATAAAATTCGCCATATTAAATGTTTAAGAACCAACAAAAAATTATGACCCCTTTAAATAAAAACAAATTGAGAATAAACTCTATCGGAAAAAAATGTTTTTTTGAAAACCGCATCAAAATTGATTTAGTTAATTGTGAGATAATCGCAAACAAACACACATATATACAGGTCAAGATAAGATTTTCCTTTTTTGAAGTCGGTAAATGAATATAATCGAATTTTTTAATTAAAAATTATAAAGGTTTTATGGTTTATTCTAATAAATGGTGAATGCGCATTGTTCTAACCATTTTTTTTAATACTGAAGATGGTTAAATAAATACAGGTAAAACTCTGCAGATACTTATTTTTTTAAGTCGGTTAAAATACCAACACCTTCAGTTTTGACAAATACTAGGCTGAAAACCAGATTAAAATCGGTACTGTCAAACGCGAGATAATCGCGCCCAAACATAGATACAAAATATACAAATTAAACTGAGAACCTCGTTTTTTTGAAGTCCCTTAAGAAATTGGTAGAAATCGTTGAGGCTAAGAGTGAGATAATAGCGAACAAACATACATATATACAGGTCAAGATAAGAACCTACTTTTTTGGAAGTCGGCAAATAATTATTATAATCGAATTTCATTAGTTACAAATTATAGAGGCCTTATTCTAATAAATGGTGAATGCGCATTGTTCTCACCATATTTTTAATATTGAAGATGGTTAAATAAATACGGCTAAAACTCTGAAGATTCTTATTTTTTTAAGTCGGTTAAAATACCAACACCTTTAGCTTTGACAAATACTATGCTGAAAACCAAATTAAAATCGGTTCTGTCAAACGCGAGATAATCGCGCCCAAACATACATAGGTATATACAGATTAAACTGAGAACCTCTTTTTTTTTTGAAGTCCCTTAAGAAATTGGTAGAAATCGTTGAGGCTAAGAGTGAGATAATAGCGAACACACATACATATATACAAGTCAAGATGAGAACCTCCTTTTTGGAAGTCGGTAAATAATTATTATAATCGAATTTCATTAGTTAAAAATTATAGAGGCCTTATTCTAATAAATGGTGAATGCGCATTGTTCTAACCATTTTTTTAATATTGAAGATGGTTAAATAAATACAGGTAAAACTCTGAAGATACTTATTTTTTTGAAGTCGGTTAAAATACCAACACCTTTAGCTTTGACAAATACTATGCTGAAAACCACATTAAAATCGGTTCTGTCAAACGCGAGATAATCGCGCCCAAACATACATATATACACATTAAACTGAGAACCTCGTTTTTTTGAAGTCCCTTAAGAAATTGGTAGAAATCGTTGAGGCTAAGAGTGAGATAATAGCGAACAAACATACATATATACAGGTCAAGATGAGAACCTCCTTTTTGGAAGTCGGTAAATAATTATTATAAACGAATTTCATTAATTAAAAATTATAGAGGCCTTATTCTAATAAATGGTGAATGTGCATTGTTCTGACCATTTTATTTAATATTGAAGATGGTTAAATAAATACGGCTAAAACTCTGAAGATTCTTATTTTTTAAGTCGGTTAAAATACCAACACCTTCAGCTTTGACAAATACTATGCTGAAAACCACATTAAAATCGGTTCTGTCAAACGCGAGATAATCGCGCCCAAACATACATAGGTATATACAAATTAAACTGAGAACCTCGTTTTTTTAAAGTCCCTTAAGAAATTGGTAGAAATCGTTGAGGCTAAGAGTGAGATAATAGCGAACAAACATACATATATACAGGTCAAGATGAGAACCTCCTTTTTGGAAGTCGGTAAATAATTATTATAATCGAATTTCATTAGTTAAAAATTATAGAGGCCTTATTCTAATAAATGGTGAATGCGCATTGTTCTAACCATTTTTTTAATATTGAAGATGGTTAAATAAATACAGGTAAAACTCTGAAGATACTTATTTTTTTAAAGTCGGTTAAAATACCAACACCTTTAGCTTTGACAAATACTATGCTGAAAACCACATTAAAATCGGTTCTGTCAAACGCGAGATAATCGCGCCCAAACATACATATATACACATTAAACTGAGAACCTCGTTTTTTTGAAGTCCCTTAAGAAATTGGTAGAAATCGTTGAGGCTAAGAGTGAGATAATAGCGAACAAACATACATATATACAGGTCAAGATGAGAACCTCCTTTTTGGAAGTCGGTAAATAATTATTATAAACGAATTTCATTAATTAAAAATTATAGAGGCCTTATTCTAATAAATGGTGAATGTGCATTGTTCTGACCATTTTATTTAATATTGAAGATGGTTAAATAAATACGGCTAAAACTCTGAAGATTCTTATTTTTTAAGTCGGTTAAAATACCAACACCTTCAGCTTTGACAAATACTATGCTGAAAACCACATTAAAATCGGTTCTGTCAAACGCGAGATAATCGCGCCCAAACATACATAGGTATATACAAATTAAATTGAGAACCTCGTTTTTTTAAAGTCCCTTAAGAAATTGGTAGAAATCGTTGAGGCTAAGAGTGAGATAATAGCGAACAAACATACATATATACAGGTCAAGATGAGAACCTCCTTTTTGGAAGTCGGTAAATAATTATTATAATCGAATTTCATTAGTTAAAAATTATAGAGGCCTTATTCTAATAAATGGTGAATGCGCATTGTTCTCACCATTTTTTTAAATATTAAAGATGGTTAAATAAATACAGGTAAAACTCTGAAGATTCTTATTTTTTAAGTCGGTTAAAATACCAACACCTTCAGCTTTGACAAATACTATGCTGAAAAACACATTAAAATCGGTTCTATTAAACGCGAGATAATCGTGCACAAACATACATATATACAGATTAAACTGAGAACCTCGTTTTTTGAAGTCCCTTAAGAAATTGGTAGAAATGGTGGAGGCTAAGAGTGATCATGTTCATATAGAAATACAGTTATTAAGTACAGCCAAATAAGGCCTGAGTATAGAACCTCCTTATTATTTTATCCTGTCTCAATTTCAAATATTTTTGATATAAACGTAGGTATATAGTCGAGGCAATGAAACATTATGTTAGGAAATCTTTTAGGATAGGACGGATCGGAATGCGGTTTTTTGCATTTGCTTTCAAAAATTATTTATACCATTCTTGTTTATTTTCTACCTAGTACAAACTGGAAGTTTTGCATTGCTGCAGCCAAAAATACATTTATTGAAAGGGCTTTTGGCAAATTCAATAACTTTGTAAAAAAAAGTCAGAATTCGCCCAAGTATTCAGGGGTTTTTGAGGTCGCTGATTACGATCAAACTGACCCTCCGAATACCAGGAGCTCAGGAACGTCGATGAACGTCATCTCCGGGGGACATTCCCGAACTTCATGCGAGGAAGGAGAGAAGTGTTTTTTGGGTAGCTGAATTCAAATATGGCACGGGGCAAACACTCCACGGACACCTGGTGCTCCTTAACCTGAGCGCGGAAGCCATCTTCTAGAATTTTCCTGGAAATAGCGACAAAAACAAACCGAAAATCATGTTGTGTGCGCTGAATCCGAATTTCATCTGGTAAGTGACCCTCGAACACCTGGTGCGCCCTAGCCTGGCCCTGAACGTCGTCCCCGAGGGTTTTTCAGACACAATTTAAGAAGACAAACCAAAAATCATTATGGGGCGTTTTTCGGTGCGCTTCTCCTTTCCCTTCCTACACCTGGTGCACCGAAACTTTTGTCCCGACATCGATGTTATTTCCATAAACCTGATGTTTTAGAGACTAACGTCAATGTACCGCAATAACTGTATGGAATTGTTAATTCTAGTTAAAATATGTATGGAGGAAAGAAAGAGAATGAATAGAAAGTCAATGTTCATGTTATTGATATTTCAAAACTTTTTATTGAACTTAAATCAAATACAATCCAACCGTTACTTCACCTAAACTCATTAATCGATAGATTTTCAAATACGTATATAAATAACAAATTTTCCATCAAGTGACACATCGATAATCTGCTCATTTTCTTCGTGATCGTCTGATGTACTCATACGGGTAACATCTCCCTCATCTGTGGCGTCTGTCTCTACCACAATAACGTTGTCAACTGAATATCTTTCAGTGTTGAGGCAAGTTGAACCTTCACAAATTTTTCAGGAAAGATTGCAAGGTAGGCCGTGTTTCCCGCAACTACATGTGTTCAGATAACAATCTCCCTTTTCTCGCTATTTAAAGGAAAATTCTCGAAGATGACGTCCGCGTCCAGGTTAGGTTGCACCAGGTGTCCGAGGGGTGTTCGCCAGTGCCATATATTTAGCGACCCAAAAAACCCCCGGGTCGCGAGTTTCTCTCCTTCCTCGCATGAAGTTCGGGATAGTCCCCCGCAGATGACGTTTGTCGACGTTCCTGTGTTCCAGGTGTTTGGGAATTCAATTTGAACATCATAATCGTGATCAGCGACCTTAAAAACTACTGAGTACCCAACTTGGGCCAATTCTGACTGCCGAAAGGCCTCTCAAAAAATGCATTTTTTTGAATGCATTTTTGGCTGCAGCAATGCAATTTCCGGTTTGTACTAGCTAAAAAGCAGGTAGCAATGGTAAAGATACCACATTCCGATCCGTCCTATCCTAAAAGATAACTTTGTCCTTTTTAGTGCTTCATTGCCTCGACTAATACTACACTATTACTCACCTATACACCAATTTCTATTAACGTAGCTGAAATAACTGGAATCTAACAAAAAAAATATGAACTTTATTCCATTCAACGGTATTTTATTACCCACATCGCGTTGGGTTTAAAAATTCCAGTTATTGAGTGAATTCCGTGATTCAGTGTAACTTATACGCAATCCAAAATTGAATTTTAACGATTCAGCGTTTGTTCGGTATTTTAATTAATCTAGTTAACAAAACTTATGTTTCTCATTTTGATCAAAATTTATAATTCATTGCATTATCTGTTTTTTAGTTTTGTACGAGTAGAAATATTTTATATACAATAATCATTTTATCAAATTGGTCATCACTACATAGTATAAAACAAAGTCGCTTTCTCTGTCTCTATGTCTTAAATCTTTAAAAATACGCAACGGATTTTAATGCGTTTTTTTTAATAGATAGAGTGATTCAAGAGGAAGGTTTATATGTATAATAACATCCATTAAATAGTGGAGAAATACTGTTATTTTTGAGGTTTCTAATGTGATGTCGTTAATTATCAATTTTTTTTCCGCTTACATTGCAAACGCAGGCTGAACCCTACGAGATTTATCAAAATAATGTACCTACTAATTATTTGCACACATTGAAAAGGTCTTCAGAAAACTTCGCGATGTCTGTCTCTTATGATCCCACAATAACATTTTTTTGTCATTTACTTTTTACGACAAATAATGGCTAATTTTCGAAGCGATTTTAACCAATACAGCATTAATCCTTATCCAATTAAATAGCTTAAATACATTGTTCATTTAATTTAGATCTATATGGTCCATTATTAAACAGTTAAACAGACATAAGCAGTGTAAACAAATAGTAGCGTAAATAAACAAATATATCTAGTTTTCCGTAAAGTATTAAACTGAAAATTATACCTGTAGAAAGCTACAATTTTTGTGAATCCAGTGATATAAGTGGTTTCTGGTTTTTGTTTGTGTTAACTTCCCAAAAATTGCATTTTCTGTTGAGATAGATTTACTCTTTAGCTTTTTTTTTACTATCAAGTTTTTTTTTGTTTCCATATCTTGTCGATAATTAGCATTATTTCCAAATTTATAAATATATACCAGTGGCGTATCGGTTTTACATTGCAAGATATTTATTAAATTAAACATGGAATGTGGTAAATGCCAAATGACAACAGGAGATCCGGTCTTGCTCTGTGATAGCTGCTGCAGATCAACCCACAGGGACTGTTCTGGACTAACTACTAGGGAACTACAAGTTATGGATCTTAAGGGTAAAAGGGTATTAAAATTTTACTGCGATGATTGTGCAAGTGGAGTTAAGCTTGTTCCTAAGCTCTTGGCGAAAATTGATAAACTAGAAGCGGATCTGAAGGAACTTAAAAATCTAAATAATGGTAATGGAAATGAAACATCTGCCCCACATGAGAATAAAGAAAATTTAATATGTGAGATAATGGAGAGACAATCTCGTGCAACAAACTTAATTATATTTAACATCAATGAATCCAAAATGAAAACTCAACCTCAACGAGAATCTGAAGACAGTAGAGCTGTTGACGATGTCTTAAAGAACTACAATATCGAAAAGAACAATTTAAAGATGTTTAGACTGGGTAAATTTATGGCAAATAAGATTAGACCTATAAAGGTGCTTCTAAATTCATCTGATGATGTTAAACAGGTATTTAAAAATAAACACCTAAACAATAATCCAAGTGTGAGGATTTACAGCGATCAGACGAAACAACAGAGAGCATATTTTAATCATGTGAAGGATGAGCTCAAAAAATTAATTGATAGTGGAGACAATAATAAAACAATTAAATTTATAAATAATAAGCCTACAATTGTTAAAAAAGAGGATCAAAAAAACCGATTGTAAACCCTAGTATACTTTTAAATAATGATATAATTTACCTAAATTCACAAAGTATTCTAAAGAACAGAGATCTGATTCAAGAAAGTATTGCATGCTACAGACCTAAAATAATTCTACTAAGTGAAACTAGAACAACAGCAGATATTGAAGACAGCGAACTTGAGCTTGACAACTATAACCATGTACGTTGTGACTCTTCAAGCCGACATACAGGAGGAGTGGTAATATACATAAATAACAATTTTAATTTTAGTGTTTTTAAAACTTTTCAATTACGGGATAACTATTGGTGTAAAATTCTAAAGATTAATTTTGTATCAGCGTTTTATCTAGTGGGTTGTCTCTATCATTCACCATCAAGTTCTCATGCTGATTTTTTAACAGGCCTTGATGAAATATGCGATGTTTTAGTTTCTTCAAATTTATCAAGCATACTTGTTGGGGATTTTAATTTAGATCTGTTGTCTAATACTTTTTATAGTAACAAAATTCATAATATTTTTTTAGCATATGGTTTAGAACAACACATTACAAAACCAACTCGCATAACTAACTATAGCAAAACATTAGTAGATTATGTTGTATCCAATATAAATAATATTGTAACTGATGTCTTTGATACTCCTAAAATTACTGATCATTCTATTATCTCGGTCAATGTACCTAACAATAATATTAATGATAGCAAAATAATAAAAAAATTTAGAAACCTAAGCGATGAAAAGTTGGATATTATTAAAACTAGACTGATTACTACTGAATTTAATTTAAACTCTGTTAATGTTGATATAATTTATGAGGAAATTTTGAAGATCTGCGAAACCACAATTAATGAAGTTGCCCCTATTAAGTCGTGTTCCTATAAGTCCAAACTACCTTGGTTTGACTATGAAGTATATAATAAAACTAGCTGACCCGGCCACGCGTTGCTGTGGCTAAGGTTTTTGTTATACTTAGTACATTGTAGTAATCTATTTAAGAGGAACAGTAGTAAAACATAAGTCATGGGGACCACCATGCTTGTTTACATAGATGCCATTTGTAAAAAATATGGCGACCTCCATGACAGATTTTCTACTACTGCAACCCCTTAATACAATGAAATTATTATTTACGAATGAAGACGGAAACGTTAAAGCTGGTATAAAAATTCACTGGATTGATATTAAGCAAAAATCAATACAAAAGAATTTTAAAATTTATTATTATTTTTATTGAAGTTTATAACAAATGAGTATATTACTGTCACGCCTGGAGAGATTTGAGAGAATGTGCCTTAGTGTTATGGGATAAGGAGTAGCTTACTAAAGGCACTCCCAGCCAGGTATCCTGCTGAAGGCAGAAAACTAACCAAGGGTAAGATGAGATAAACAACAGGAAACAAACAACAAATATATTAACGAATAAATAGGCAATAAGAATGAGTGATAAACGTTAAGAATAGGGAGTCTTACCAAATAAACTACATGGTGGCATGTCACACTTACTCACGAAAATACGTCAAGAGTCACAATTGCCCAGACCCCAGGGTCTGTTTTAGGGACACTCCAAAGGGTGTCTGACCTCAACAACCTGCTTTTAAAGTCAATTCATATTCTACGTGAGAATCAAAATTAAACTATTTAAACACGTCCCAAGATCTAAAGTAATGACTTTGACCTGGTAAAATGTAATACATAACAATACAATAAAATATAAATTAATAAATTAATATGTAGGGCAAAACTACCCTATCACTTATGTGGCATTACAAAGTAAATAACATGTTACACTTTAACTTATGCATGAATGAGGTAGGTAGGGCAGATAGTCTTAAATCTTTAACAATAATACTTATTATTTTAAATTATAGGTAATTACTTTTATTTTCAATTTAATTTAGCACTAATCGGAACACAATATTTTTGGTTAACCTGTCTTTAGCTAACACAAACAGATTCGACGATTTCCCTACACGTGAACATGCAATATATAGTTGCCCAGTTTATTAAACTATATAGTTTCAAAGCACATGCCACAACTTTTTATGTTAAAACTTTTCAATAATTAAAACTGAATTTAAGTGTCATCTCAACAATGAACAGCATCCTTGATATTGCAAAAATATTAAGTCATGCAACGCTGTGATTGATCATAGAGAGGATTGTTTCCTTGTTAACTAAATCAAGGGTAGTTGTATCTAAAAACTTTCTAAAATAGTTTATTTTATTAACAGTTAAATTAAAATAATAATTACTGTTTTCACATGTAAAAACAAAAACAAAAAAAAAAAACAAAAATTCCCTCTGGCGTAATCGATCCCATTACCATAACCCAACCGAAATGTCATAATCGCCGCTGATCCAAATTAGCTACCAAGACTTTACATGAAAACTTTCAAAATGATAATGTCATATTTAATATAATAACAATTCAATAAACAAATAATTTACAATAAAATAATATTGCGACTATAAATGAAAGCTATCCTATTTTTCAAGTTGAATCAAACTGCACACGGTGTGCAAATTTGATTAAAATCGGTTAAGTAGTTTGGGAGTCCATTGCGGACAAACAACGTGACACGTAATTTATATATATTAAGATTACAATAAGGGATAAGGCCTATAAAGACTTTAAAATATGTAGTGACAATACTGAAAAACACGTTAAATGGAATATTTTTAAACAACATAGAAATACAGTAGTAAATCTACTAAAACAAAAAAAGGAACAATATTATTTTGATAAAATTGACAAATATAGAGGAAATCATAAAGAAATGTGGAGAACTTTAAAAAAGCTAATTAATGGAAATAATAATAATATTCCAAATAATGTAAGTTTTGCTAATGATGATGGTAGGAAAGTATTAACAAACAATATTGATATATCTCGTGCTTTTAATAAATATTTTGTTGATAGTGTTGAGAGCATTATTCAAAGTATTGATAATGGAGATTCTTGGTATAATGTTAACTGTAACTTATATAAAAAAATTGATAAGTTTGAAATGATATCATTCAATCTTAATCTTAATCTTAATAATATATATAAATTACGTGTCACGTTGTTTGTCCGCAATGGACTCCCAAACTACTTAACCGATTTTAATCAAATTTGCACACCGTGTGCAGTTTGATTCAACTTGAAAAATAGGATAGCTTTTATTTATAGTCGCAATATTATTTTATTGTAAATTATTTGTTTATTGAATTGTTATTATATTAAATATAATATTATCATTTTGAAAGTTTTCATGTAAAGTCTTGGTAGCTAATTTGGATCAGCGGCGATTATGACATTTCGGTTGGGTTATGGTAATGGGATCGATTACGCCAGAGGGAATTTTTTTTTTGTTTTTGTTTTTACATGTGAAAACAGTAATTATTATTTTAATTTAACTGTTAATAAAATAAACTATTTTAGAAAGTTTTTAGATACAACTACCCTTGATTTAGTTAACAAGGAAACAATCCTCTCTATGATCAATCACAGCGTTGCATGACTTAATATTTTTGCAATATCAAGGATGCTGTTCATTGTTGAGATGACACTTAAATTCAGTTTTAATTATTGAAAAGTTTTAACATAAAAAGTTGTGGCATGTGCTTTAAAACTATATAGTTTAATAAACTGGGCAACTATATATTGCATGTTCACGTGTAGGGAAACCGTCGAATTTGTTTGTGTTAGCTAAAGACAGGTTAACCAAAAATATTGTGTTCCGATTAGTGCTAAATTAAATTGAAAATAAAAGTAATTATAATTTAAAATATTAAGTATTATTGTTAAAGATTTAAGACTATCTGTCCTACCTACCTCATTCATGCAAAAGTTAAAGACATGTTATTTACTTTGTAATGCCACATAAGTGATAAGGTAGTTTTGCCCTACATATTAATTTATTAATTTATATTTTATTGTATTGTTATGTATTACATTTTACCAGGTCAAAGTCATTACTTTAGATCTTGGCATGTGTTTAAATAGTTTAATTTTGATTCTCACGTAGAATATGAATTGACTTTAAAAGCAGGTTGTTGGGGTCAAACACCCTTTGGGGTGTCCCTAAAACAGACCCTGGGGTCTGGGCAATTGTGACTCTTGAAGTATTTTCGTGAGTAAGTGTGACATGCCACCATGTAGTTTATTTGGTAAGACTCCCTATTCTTAATGTTTATCACTCATTCTTATTGCTTATTTATTCGTTAATATATTTGTTGTTTGTTTCCTGTTGTTTATCTCATGTTACCCTTGGTTAGTTTTCTGCCTTCAGCAGGATACCTGGCCGGGAGTGCCTTTAGTAAGCTACTCCTTATCCTATAACACTAAGGCACATTCTCTCAAATCTCTCCAGGCGTGACAGTAATATACTCATTTGTTATAAACTTTAATAAAAATAAAATAATAATAAATTTTAAAATTCTTTTGTATTGATTTTTGCTTAATATCAATCCAGTGAATTTTTATACCAGCTTTAACGTTTCCGTCTTCATTCGTAAATAATAATTTCATTGTATTAAGGGGTTGCAGTAGTAGAAAATCTGTCATGGAGGTCGCCATATTTTTTACAAATGGCATCTATGTAAACAAGCATGGTGGTCCCCATGACTGATGTTCTACCACTGTTCCTCTTAAATAGATTACTACAATGTAATAAGTATAACAAAAACCTTAGCCACAGCAACGCGTGGCCGGGTCAGCTAGTAGTTTAAAAAACATGGTAAATCATCTTGACAATAAATTTTCATTATACGAAACATTAAACTGTAGAATGATAAAGATAATTTTTGATGCTATTGGGCATGTAATATTAAATTTGATTAATACATCTTTAAGCACTGGTAAAATTTCTCAAACTTTAAAAACTAGTACAATTATTCCCATTCAAAAAGTTAATAATACAACTAAAGCTGATGAATTTCGCCCTATTAATATTTTACCTCCCATAGAAAAACTTATTGAAGTAGCAGTGTATGATCAGTTATTAAAACATATAAGTAACAATTCTATTTTAATTAATAATCAATCGGGTTTTCGCAAAGGGTTTTCTTGTGAGTCGGCATTACAGCATACGTTATGTTTTATTAAAAATAATTTGGATAAAAACAAGTATACTGTTGGTATTTTTCTTGACTTTCGAAGAGCCTTTGAGACTATTGATAGAAAAATACTATTAAATAAATTAAAACAGTATGGAATAGAGGGCAAGATACTTGATTGGTTTAGTGATTATTTACAAAACCGAAAACAACTAGTTCGTTATGGTGATCAATCATCTTCTCTAATGAGCAATGATAGTGGAGTTCCGCAAGGCAGTGTGCTTGGTCCACTGCTATTTATTTTATATATAAATGATATAGATTTATTCATTAAATGCGATTTTATTAAACTCTTTGCAGATGATACTTTTATTGCATGCCATGACATACATTTAGAAAAAGCCCTTCAAAAAATGAATGATACGTTAATATCTCTGAGCAAATATTTAGCCATTAATAAATTAAAACTAAATGTTTCAAAAACTCACGCTATGATATTCACCACTAGAAACAAATATAATTCCTTAAATACAAATAATATCAATTTATCCATTAACAGTGAAAGAATAGAAATTGTAACATCAGTAAAGTATTTGGGATTTTTCTTAGATAACTTTTTGTCCTTTGAAGATCACTTTAATTTTATTTACAAAAAAAATATTAAAAAAACTTTATTTTTTTAGTAGAATTGCTCAAAACGTATCAGTATATACAAGAATCACTATTTACAATACGATTATTCAACCTCATTTTGATTATGGTGCATCTATTTTATACTTATTCAACCTTAATAAACTAAACATGCTCCAAAAACTTCAAAACCGTGGAATGAGAATAATCTTAAGAACTAATCGATATACTCCTATAAGAAATATGTTATGTTCTCTTAATTGGTTTTCAGTATATGACAGGTTATTTTACTTTTCCATGATTTTGGTTTATAAAATTGTTAATCAGATGGCTCCGGAGTATTTACAACAATATGTTACTTTCAACAAAGATATTTATTCACATAACACGAGAAATATTAATAACATCTATATTCCGCGAACTTGCTATAAAAGTACAATGAATTCATTGTTTGTCAAGATTTTCTCTGACTATAACAGCTTACCCGTGTATATAAAAAATGCACAATCTCTTAAAGTCTTTAAAATAAAAATCAAAGAATTTATAGCGAATAAAGTTGTCCAATGCTAGTGGTCTTTTTTTGTTTTCACATCATATGTTTTGTTAAGTACCTATGTAAAATTTCTGTAATATTGTTATTTAATAATTGTATTGTTTTGTATTTATATACATATAAAAATGTTATTTACTTATGATGTATTAATATTTACTAATTTTTGAATAATTTATAAACAACTGTTGTATTTTTTATCTTATATGTGTATTAGGGGGTTCCTATTTAATAAATAAATCTATCTATCTATCTATCTTTACAGCACAAGATTTAAATGAATATTTTTGAAGATATCACAGATTTAAAATTGCGCTTGCGGTGGTACTGGCCGGCCGGGGCGACGCCGGCGGCAGCGTGCCTATAAATAGCGCATCGGAGGCCGCGATTTTCCCTATAGCACTTTGAATTTTGCAGCGATCGGACGCGTTTATTACCAAATTAATCAGTATGACGCTACCCTAATGTGGCGCAGTTGAGATGTTATAAATTACACCTGTAATTCTTACATAACTAAGTTGTAATTCTTACATGACTAAGTACTATGACGCCACCTTAAGGAGGCGCAGTTGATATCTCATATATTTAAAAAGGCAAAACTTACTTACCTAAGAATTATGACGCCACCGTTAATATATAATATACCTAACCGATAAATTACAAAGTACTATAAATAATAGTAAAAACTGGTAACTAACGAGAAAATATGATAAAAAATACAAAAAATTAATCATAAAAATTAAAAAAAATTTGGAAAAAACAGTAGTGTTAGGCGGTGAGAAGTTCGCCGGGTCCGCTAGTTTTAATTATATATCAACTATTGTTTTGGTCTGTTAAGTTTATAATAATACAACTGTATATTTATAATTATAATCACTTAATTTTAACAATATTCCAGACAGAAGTAAATAATATGAATAGCAACTGTTAATTACTTTATAATTCGAGTTTAATTCGAAAGACTCAATTAAACTTTATCAATATATTTCCACTGGGTTTTAATATGATATTCATTTATGGGTATTAGAAACATTAAAGTAGATTAAAGTTGTTCCCAACAGCAAAGGAAGATAGTATGTAGTATCATAAAACCCTGGAGGTTCGGGGATCAGACACTGATCCGTTGCTTTCATATGAAAATATATTAAATTCGGTGAGACTCACGGTTATGCCAAAATGAATGAGTCGGCTCTTTGCGTATTTCATGGATTATTCCATAAAAGAAACTGTCCTGCTTTCTTTATTGTATCAAGAGTAAAAAATTTTAAAGCTACATTTAGGTCGATGAATAATGCACTCAACCGTAAATGAAACACTCAATTATATTTATTGTGGATGTTCAAGGAAAAATATCTTTTTATTTCTTTGCACAAAATAGGAAGATTAATATTTTAGATTTTTAGTAGAAACGAAACTTCTTTGAATAATAAAGTTTGACAAACTAAGCTATTTAACAATTCATTAAAATTTTTTTGTTTTTTTTTTTAGTTTGTTTATACGAATTCATTTAATAAAATGTCACAAACAACTCTGAATTGAATTATTTAAAGCAGCTTTTTGTCCTATTGAAAAACATTGCAAAACACTAAATAAAAAAATGTTGATGATACGTTTCATTTTATCAGTACAATTCTGCAAGATATAAACCAAGCATACAAATATATCAAACAATAAAAAGATTGCTTTCCAAAACAATGGGAACGCAATATATTTTTACTGTTTTAAGAAATTTAATCAAAGGTAATACCACGAGTCCTTAAAATTATATCGATAAATTTTTAGTTTCCACGAAAACTTTTTTATTTGGCAAAAATACGAAAATGTGATAAAATCACGAGTCCGTAGGAAAACAAACTGAAATGTGATAAAATCACGAGTCCGTAGGACTTGTTTGAGTTTGCCTAAAATAAAAAAGTTTGAGTCTGGAAAATAAAAATTTATCTAGTAAAATATTACAGGACGAGTGGTATTTGAGAAGATTATTTTTTGAACCATTCTGTACAAAAACTACTTTATTTAAAAAACTTCCTAGAACAACTTATATTTCATAATTAACACAAACGAAATGCCGTTATCCCTCCTATTAACTTATCCTGTACACTAGATAGTATTGACAGTTGTCAGTTGTCGTGAGCGTCGTGAAAACAGGGTTATAATTTGAATAAATATTTATTTTTATACCTATTTATACAATTATATTATTAAAGAGAAAATTACCAAAATAAAAATTATTAGGTAGGTATATCCATTTAAAGTTTACCTACAAGACCACATTTGCCTGTAGGCATATAAAAGTTTTAAATGCATGCAGAACCAGGAAGCAGGTTAGTTTTAAAGTACCTACATATTTGATTTTTCATTATCGTTTAGATGAATTGAATTGTGATAATAATAATAACAAAATATATTTCAGAATATTTAGATAATATAAATGAATGTTGATTTATAGTAAGGTACTTATAAACAAGGAAATTGATTGTTCAATATTGTTATTGAATTTTTGACAGTTCTATCATTTTATCAATAGGTACTAGTAAAACCACTAGTGGTTTTATCAATATAAACCGGAATGATTGGCTAGATTTAGCATAAAACATTGAAGATTAAGCGTTTTCATTGGACGAAATCACAAAATTGTGATATTTTGAATATTTTGACAGGTGAAAAAAATAATCTCAGAAATACCTTAACACATTTTTTTTAATAACACAGTTACTAAATCGATCTATTAGAAACATTGGCGGGAAGTATCCTTCTGAAACGAATACTTTTTAGAGTAGAAAAATGCATTTTAAAATTGTTAAAGTTTTGTCTCTCGTAATTTGAGAACTTTTGTTGTTACTCTATCTGGTGCTACTAGTCGATATACGAGGGTTGTCTTTTAAGTTTTGCTTATAGCCATAAAGTCAAAAAAATATATAGACTTAAAATAATTGCTTTTCAAAGATCGATATACTTTTGCATACGTTCAAACCAGTTAGTAAAACAGTTATTCCAGTCTTCAGTTGACACCTGCAAAATCGCTGTTTTAAAGACATCGATGACTTCTTCTGGCGACCGGAATCGCTACCCATTCATTTAATTCTTGTTCTTTGGGAACGCCAAGGAATAATTGGACTATACCATTCATGTTTTAAAGCTCCAAAAACTCGATTGTCTATTGGCCAGTGTAAGCATTTGCATTGTCCTGATGTGGGATGATTTGTCATTGTGTGTTACTTTGTCGGAGTTTTGCAATAACTTCTGGTAAACAATCCTTTATAAATCAATCGAAAGTACCCGTTCTTTGATCTTCTAAAGCAATTGTTGCCATATGATCAGATTTTGACACCAAAGTTGTGACACACTTCGAGAACGGATCACTTTTGTTGAGTTTTCCACATCGTGAAACACCTGCGTAGTGAATTGATGTTAATTTTTCAGTTCGTAGGAGTAAATCTAAGATTCATCGCCACTAACAATACTATAACGATATTTGAGCTTCTTTTGTTGAATCGTTCCAATGTTTTTCGACTCCAATTGACGCAGACCATTGGGAATCCAATGGAAAACCAACTTCGTAACACCCAGTTCTTTATGTAAGATATTTTTGATGTGCTTGAAATGCCAAAAGATGCCAACATCTCCTGATATGCGGTCATCCTCAATCACCTGACGAACCGCATCAATGTTTTCTGTGTGATTGCTGTTTTAGGAGGACCTAGCCTGGAAGATCGCTGAAACTGGAGCGACCACTTTGAAATTTGCAATACTAGCGGGAAATAGACAGGTGTGATGCTTCAATCTCTAACAAAGCAACTATTTAAGCTGTTGGGATAATCCTCTCCTAATAATGTAAAAAATTATTGATCGAAAATATTTTTGGCTTAGATCGGTGTTTCGACCGAGTTGCTAATTTAAAAATTCAATGTACCTACATGACTTTGTAAATAACCATGAAACTCTGGATTTAGTCAACAAAAGATTGAGGTTAGATTTGTGTTAGTTTCTATTGTTGGCGCCTTTTAAGCGGCTATATGCAAAACTAAACAGACAACCCTCGTATTATATATTTATTAGTTTTTGCAGTTTTGGTTCTTTTTTTCTCTACTACGGTTTTGTGAATTACCCTGTAAAAGTGTTCTGCTTATAAGACTTCGCTAAAATCCCTACAACTTTTGTTTTTAAAGCTTTTTCTTTGTACCAGTGAAGTCAAGTACATATAGGGTATGGTAGTTAGAACAAAAACCAAATAATGTCAAACATACCGAAATATCGAATTGTTGCACCAAATAGGTTTATGATAGAGGTTCTAAATTCACCAAAGAATCAGATACTAGGACTTTCAATCAACTTTACCATACAAATTTCTACACACTGATATAATAACCATTTTATTTACTGTTTAATATATTTTTCCACTTTGATTAAATCTTGCTACGTTTAATGAGAATAATAAAAGCTATGTCAACAATGAAGATAAATCAGTTACAGTTGTTTGTTTGCTAATCTGATGTTTCGCAATTGTTTTATTTTATTTTTAAAATGAGGTTATGCTTGATTAGTAAAAGTAACTCTTAAAAAATTGTTCTAGATGATGACTATTATTATGAGCAGTTTATGAGAAATAAATATAGATATGTTATGTTATTTTCAAAAATTTTTGCCAAAATAATAAGGCAATAACATTAATTTTTAATATTCATTGTAGTTATTTTGGATTAAAATTGGCAAATCAGGTGATATGGCCATTTTGTTCATCAGATATAAGTTTGCTTAATTTTTGCATCTGTTTGTCTACGTGAATTTGTTAGTCAATTAAAAACAGATGGTGATACCGCAGAATCTATGTTATCTCTTTTGGTATTAAGTATTTTAGAAATGTTAAAATTTTGAGTTGCTTTAGGGTGTATTTTTCTATCTCTTATACTCTTAAGTGCCTATTGAATTCTAGAGTTTTTTAAGAAGCAATGTATGTAAAGGTTTCTTAAAAAATCTACATTTTGCTTACTGTATTATCTTTAATGTTTGAAAGTTTCAATTTTACTCGAAAGTTTCTGTTATGCCTATTTATTCGGTTAGGTAGTCTACGTACCAATGGATTCCTAAAATCTTCTTTAATTGTAGTTTTTTTCTTTATTTCATTTTAAACCGATTCTTTTACTTTTTTCCAGCTCTTTTAGTATCGTGCTGTTACTGATGTTATAAACGTGTTCCAATCTTATGATTAATATTTTGCCCCTTTTTCTGCTACATTGGATCTTCACTACTGTTTAGGTACTATATTGTGATCCCATAGAAAAATTAGCACATCATTAAATGCTTAGTTTACCTAGTTTTTAAGCAAATCCACAAGTTGTGTGATATAGTCCATTTCACCGATTTTGGCCGATGACAGAAATCATACTCGAAGTAAATTTAGAGTTGCATCTCTCTCAGATACAGGCAAGTTAGAAATTTAAATGAGGGCGTTTGTTTTTAAAGTTATACTTCTATTTATGGACTGGATTTGTGTGGGGTTAAATGACAAAAATCATTACATATGTAATGGTGTGAGTAAGAGAGAGCTGGAAACACATATAAGGTATCAGTACATTGAAAAGAGATAGATATACAAAAAACAATCTGAGCTAATGTTTTGGAATATCAAGTGACGTATTACATTGTGTTTGACAGATTACTTTATAATTCTGTCACGTAAGTAAACATATAAAGTTTAGTATTTTATATTAATAATATTAATCATAATATTCAGTAATGAGTATTATATTGTAGTCCATACTACCGTCACATGGTTGCATTATATTTTGCACTATGGGGTTTTTTAAACACTTTTTTTGTACATTGATCGTTTTACTGTTTAGTTTTCGTGTTTGAAGTAAGGACACACATCAACTGGTCTTATTTTTCTAAGTATTTATTTAATTGAATACAGTTAATTTAAAAAAAAAAATATTTTTACTTGCCTGTGTTTGTAGTTATTAAGTTTTATTAGTTAACAGTGATGCCATTGATGTATATTTGATGGCGCCGAGTAATGATGATATAAATGTGAAAATTACATGCGCGAGTTGTAAACGATCTCTAAAAGGCGAATTAAAGTGTACCAAATGTGAAAAACAGTATCATCCTGCTTGCCTAGTTCGTCTAAGAGGCGCAAAAGTGGTTGGTCAAAATTTAATCATCTGTCCATCATGTGCTGAAACTGAAAATGAAAATGATGGCGACCATGCGTCATAATATAAAATACAGTGCTATTTGTTTGGTCGAGCACTTTCTTTTAACAGAAGAGGTTCAGCATCTAAGTGTCTTTGGTTATGACCCGAGCTCTTATTTTTGTCGTGTACAACATAAACGTGGTGGAGCTATGATTTTGGCAAAACATGGTATGGAGGTAAATCCTTTAAAAATGATCGAAAACTTAGCAGTTGAAGGACGAAACACCTGCTACTTAAGACGGACCTCGTCTCCAGGAAATGTTATGCAAATTTGATACAAAATCAGTGTGTACTCGGTACTAGGAGGTTTTTAAAGTCGCTGAACACGAATATCATATAATGATTTTGCTAAATCATTCGCATAAAAATTTATGAATCCGGGCGCGTGCATAGAAGTATAACTTCTGCTAGCAGTCCCACTGACTGCCACACCTTTTTTTTTAATACAACACTTACGTAACTGCATCTTGTTTCACCGGTAGATAAAAAGTATTCAATACGGAAGTCTTGACTTAATTCACATTCCTAGTAACCGTCATGTACGGTTCGTTGTTGAAGGGTTGTAGATGTCAAATCACACTGATAGTTTCAAAAACTTACGACCTAATTTAGAAAAAAAACTCTCCGCCATTGGTAGCTTGGATGACAGTTTAATCTTATTTCAGTGGTTTCTAATATCAAATCGGCCAAAAATGATGAAATGGACTATATTATAGAAATCTTTAAATTGTGTTATTTTTCGTCTAAACTTAGCGAGGTTTAAGGATTTCCTACGTCTTCTAATATATTATCAACACTCATTTTTACTACTTATTTTTTTCCTATTTTTTTTTTTTTTTTTAACTTTCTTTTGTTGTTTGTAAAGACTATCTTGGATTAATTTTAACTAATTTAATTCTGCATGATAATCTAAATGCAACTTACTCATAAAATTGCAAGGTATTGGCACCAGTAAGTACCTACATAAAATTACTTAAACAAAGGTAAAAAAGGCGATTTGATCCTCTGTTTATATAAGAAAGTAATTAATTTGACTACTTTGCTCAAAAAGTAGCATTTTGATGAACCGTTCAAAAAATTGATTCAAAAATTTCGCTTGCGGTGAAAAGTCACATCAAAAAACTGACTGCTAAACACTTTTTTCGCAGGTGATGATTGATTACCAAATTCGGGCTATTTCTCTTTATATTGCCATTCAATATTTCATTAGATGGACGTTCAAAAATTGGAATGAAAAAGAATGATTAACGTGTCACAAAATAAAATCACCAACCATGAAAATGGCATTGGGCGATCTGAAATCGAAATGAAAACCGTCTATCACGGAAACGAAATAAAATAGGGTGGTGAAAATTGAAAATAAATGTGGTTTTTGTACTTTTACTATTGTTATTAAAAAGTTTATTTCATCTTAATATTTCTCTAAGAAATTAAACAAGTTGAAATTTTAAAAATTTACTAGAAAGTATTTTCTGCTATAACAGTTAAATAGAAATAAAAGATTTTTTCTACAAGCATGTGTAAAACAACACTTTCCCGCACGCATTTTATTTCAGAAAATATCTCTTTTCATCACTCCGTGCGGAAAGCTATGCTTTCGACCATGCAGGACCTTGCGGTAAGCAATGCTTCCTTCAACGTTACGAAATTTCATCACTCCGTGCGGAAAGCACTGCATTCAACCATGCAGGGGCGTGCGGAAAGCAATACTTTTATTAACAGCTACGAAATGTAAAACTTCCACGCACTGAGTGTATATTTAGGTATTACATTAATTTTGAAATACGGTGCGCCGTGTTGTTTATATATATATATATATATATATATATATATATATATATATATATAAACAAAAGGGGTAAAATAACAGGCATGTACGCAAAAGGATCATAGGATTACGAGTAAGAATGGTAACCGCAGACATGCGGTTACCATTCTTACTCGTAATCCTATGATCCTTTTGCGTACATGCCTGTTATTTTACCCCTTTTGTTTATCATAAATACGCATACTTGGCACCCTTTGTGTTTCACATCCTGGGCTTGGAACGACTCAGACACAATGAGTCCGTTTCGCCAACGTGGCGACGCTGGTTGCTAGCCGAAAACCCATTGGCACAGCTGGCCGAAAGCACAAAATGGCGATAGGACTCCTGTGTGAGCGTTCGTTGTTTTTGTATTTCTTGACACATGTTTCCCCAACATCCTTTGCTCCCAAGTACCTAACACTTTTGCTAGCCAAGTGCAATACTCTTCTTGGTTATGCCGCACTGATGACGGCTAATGAGCCAGAAACATGCATGTCTGCGGTTACCATTCTTACTCGTAATCCTATGATCCTTTTGCGTACATGCCTGTTATTTTACCCCTTTTGTTTATCATAAATACGCATACTTGGCACCCTTTGTGTTATATATATATATATATATATATATATATATATATATATATATATATATATATGAACAGTAGTGGTGTTCCGGGTTTCAATCCGTTGGTTGTTTGTGTCTTCACGACGTTTCGCCAACATCTCAGCTGGCATTTTCAAGTGATGCTTCCTTTGCGGCTGCTAAACTTGGAATGAGCTGCGTGGTCCTGTGCTGCTGCTTTTATACGTGTCGGCGGCGGCGCAGATTATATCGCTGTTCTGTAATTGGTGGGGGGTGCGGTTCAGGTGTTGACGTTTCCTCCACCAGAGGTCGTTGGTCGCGCCGATTGTTTCCTGACTGCATTTGGGCCTGGATGGGTACGGCTGTCCTTGTTGCGTGTGTGTTTCTTATTGGTTCTGCCCGTGTCTGTGTATTCTCCAAGGATTTTTGTTCTTCTCGGGTAATTGGATTAGATTGTCTTTTGAGGAGACTTTTCCAAGTGTTGGAGATGTTTTGTGCATCGTCTCTTTTGTTGAGGCTGTTGGTTCTCTCTATTTCGAGGGCTTCTCTGACTATGCGGGTTCTGTAGTGTTTGATAGGTGCAACCTGTTTTGTTTCTGGGAAGTTTATTGTGTGGCCCGTTTCCTGGTGGTGTTGAAAAAGGGCTGATGTCGTTTGCTTATTTTTGATGTTGTTTTGGTGTTCCTGTACTCTGGCTGAGATTCTTCTATTTGTTTGTCCGATGTATTCTTTGTCGCAGTTACTGCACGGGATGCTGTATACGCCTTGGTTTTCTAAAGGTATTTTGTCTTTGCAGTAACTGCAACACAAACGCACTCGTGGTGGGATCACCTGCTTTCCGCACTCGTTACGTAATGTACTATTCCCGCACGAAGTGCGGGTTTCCCGCACGCATTTTTTTGTTTAATTAATTGAATATGTTTTCCGATAACCTTTTTGACAAATTATTGTATTATTACCTTTATCTTTTTGGACTACATACAAATAGTAAAAAAAATTAAGAGTATTTTACATGAAAATAGGGATTTTTAAAATGTTTGTTTTTAAAAAAATCATAATTTATTAAATCACCCCTGTAAACCTTACTCAAAGCAACAACAAACTTACCTGTTTAAGTAGGGTTGCTATAGCTACAGTCGTGTATTTATTGACACTATGAAAGATTTAATTGTCACAATCGCATCTTTTCAAATATCTAAATAGTTTTCGAGGTGATTTTGCTTGTAGAAAAAATATTGATCCTAACTCTTGCGGAAATTAACTTTCCCGCATTTAACTGCTTGCCCGAACTCCGCTAACTTTCCGCAGTTGTTAGGATAATAACTATTTATGCATTTGTAATAATTGCATCAGAAATAATATGTTATCTTAAAAAATATATATATTAAGTATACCAATTCTAATTAAAAATTTAAATCTGATTGAAATAGAAAACTTATAAAACCCAAAATAATTATCTCTTTAGTTGTAATTACCTGAATTTTATCTTGTGCATTTTCTAATTTATTATCAAACCGTGCTCTATTAATTCCCTAGCTATAAGACCATAATTATTTAAATACGTGGAAGAATGTGCAGAGAGAACATTGTTTTTAAGGATATATTTCTTGAAACCTGGAATTCTACTGCGATATATTTATTACAATCAATTTTAGATAACAATTCTTCCCATTTACTTTACATAAATTATTGCAGAAACCATTAGCATGGTAAATACTCCTGAAATCCATTATATCTTTACTATATATCCGTATACCGTAACCATAGCAACCAATACTATCTGAACAAAGATTTGTAGTCTACTTTGCTAAATCAGAATTTCCAAATTTAAACAGGCTCTACAGGCCATTTAGGCCCTTGGCTACGAGCGGCTCTATTCTTCTATTTTTTCTATATTTTTTATTATCTCTTTCCATTCTTTTCTGTTCTCTGTCTCTTGTTTCTATCTTTCTACTCCTACTTTTCTTAAATCTGATGTTAGGTACTGCTTCTATCCATTTTCTTTTGGGTCGTCCTTTCTTTTTCTTTTCCCCTCTACTTTCTAATAACTGCTTTGCGATTCTACAAGGGTTCATGCGCATTACATGTCCTAACCAACCTGCTCTATTCTTCCTAATTTTTTGTGTAATTGTTGGTTTATCATAAATATCCCTAATTTCTTTATTTGTTCGTGTTCTCCATATTCCATCTTGTTCCTTAATTCTTCCATAGATTCCTCTCAATATCTTTAGTTCCCAGATTTCCAATTTATTTGTTTCTTGTTGGTTTAATATCCATAACTCATAGCAGTACATTACTGACGGATATATTACTGTGTTATAAAGTCGTATCTTCGCTGCTAATGAGACATTTTTTGATTTTAGTATCTCCTTCATAGCTCCTGTTGCTTTACACCCCTTTCCTATTCTTTTATCTATTTCTTGTTGTTCTTTATTGTTCTGTTAAAAACAGTAACTTTTTTCATCTACTTTTATTCTTAGATTGCTTGTTTCTTTTGAAATTTTCATTGTCATATATTTTGTTTTGGACTCATTTATCCTTAATTCGTATTCTTTTGCTGGCTTCTCGAAACTTTGGAATATTCTGCGTAATTCTTCTTCTGACCTGGTTAATAACACCACATCGTCCGCATATGCTATACATTGATGTCTCTTGGTATATATAGTTCCTTTTGTTTGCATTCCACACTTCCTCATTATAACTTCCAGGACAATATTAAATAACGAGGTTGAGAGCGGATCTCCTTGTTTCAAACCCCCCTTGACTTAGAATTTTCTTGATAACTTTCCATCCACTGCTACTTTACTTCTAGTACTTTCGAGTGTTGTATGTAACTATGTACTAGTCTTATTAGTTTAGCAGGCACCCCAATTTCCCTCATTGCTTCATTGCGTTGGGAGATATCTTAAATAATTAAATTTTGGTCTTACCTGTTCTGTCTTTAGATGTTTTTTTAACTTTAATTACAATATTTAGCTTTTTTAAAATAATACCACATGAGCAGAAAATATATTAAGTTTAACATGATTACTTTTTATGAATACTGTTTTTGAAGTTATACTTCTTATCATGGACTTGATTTGTGTGGGGTTAAATAGGAAAAATCATTACATATGTAATGGTGTGAGTAAGAGAGAGACAGAAACACATATAAGGTATCAGTACATTGAAAAGAAACAGATATACAAAAAACAGTCTAAGCTAATGTTTTGGAATATCATAGTGACGTATTACATTGTGTTTGACAGATTATTTTATAATTCTGTCACGTAAGTAAACATATAAAGTTTAGTATTTTATATTAATAATATTAATAATAATATTCAGTAATGAGTATTGTATTGTAGTCCATACTACCGTCACATGGTTGCATTATATTTTGCACTGTGAGGTTTTGTAAACACTTTTTTGTACATTGATCGTTTTACTGTTTAGTATTCGTGTTTGAAGTAAGGACACACATCAACTGGTCTTATTTTTCTAAGTATTTATTTAATTGAATACAGTTAATTTTTTTTAAAAAATTATTTCTACTTGCCTGTGTTTGTAGTTATTAAGTTTTATTAGTTAACAGTGCATAGAAGTATAACTTCTGCCTGCAGTCCCACTGACACGCCACACCCTTTTTTTTAAGTATATTAATTAACATTGTATTTTCAATATTACTTATTATTGTGCTACTATGTGAAATAGTTCGAGAAATATAGTTTTTTTAAGAGTAACGAAATCTAAAACTGACCAGTGCTGGTACAGTTGTTATTTTAGAACTTACAAATTATAAAAATTCCAGGCATAGGCTTTGACTTTAAAATTTTACTAACAAAGGTGGGTTTTTAAAATCAATAAAATTCAAAATATTGTTTATATATAGTTAATTTATATGTAATAAAATCTAATAAAATACTTCTTTAATACACCAAAAACAACAGCACAGACATAATTGAGTACAATTTAGGAAACAAAGAAAACATGGATGAATTTTTGAACTACAACAACGTTCATTTTCATCTGTCTGTACATCTGGAACACTTTTCACTGGTTTTGAGTTATACTCTTTCCAATCTAAATGTGAAATTTTTTGTTCTTTGTCGGTTTTTAAATGCCTTTGATGGCATTGCCGACCATTGGCGTGGAATTAAATAAAAATGGTTCATAAATTTTTATTCATTTTTGTTTTAAATTTCAAAAGAAAAACGGTTTTTATATATTTGTAAATTTTGTATCAATTTGAAAATTGTCAAATAACAAATTAATTCTTTCAAATTAAAACTTGTTAATTTTAGTTATTAATAAGAACATTTGACTCATTATTCAAATAGTACATAACTCATAATATTTTTATAACAATTGTCTACAAATTTTGTCAGACAATATTAAAAGATTGTCTGTCCAGCAAGGACCACGAGGAGGTATGAGCCTTCCTTGCCTGGAAAGGAAAGGGTTGGGTATGTTAGTAAGAATATAAAATTAGTTTGTTTTTGAAAACAAGTTTTCAAGATACATCACGATAGCTGTAAAGGAAATTGGTTGGAATGACTAACAAGAATTGTCAGAGTCTTCTGAAGTAGAATCGTTTCCAGGTTGAATAACTAATGGTGCTATTGGCGGTAAAACGGGATATTCCTTTTCTATTTTTATAACATGTGTTTCGCAATTTTTCCATACATCGCTATTAATGCCACTAATTACCTCTCGAATATTATCAAGAACAACTGCGCTTAAGGTTGGTGACTGATTATATTTTCGTAAACGTTTCTTTACAGTACTCCAAACCATTTCGATTGGATTAAAAATACAGTAGTACGGAGGTAAACGCAAAAGGGTATGACCATGTCTACTGCAAATGGTGTCAATGACGTACCTATTCATTTTTAAAATTCTGACTTTTGATCATTCTTATTAATTCCGTCTTTACTGGAACCTTTTTAGGAACATCCATATTTTTGATTGCCATAAGTCTTAAAATTTCATTCTTTTTTTGTGTTATTAGGTATTTTGTTTAATATGCGGAAATGATACGACGCATTGTCCATAACAATTACTGAATTGTAAGAAAACCCAATAGATAGTGTTGAATTTCGATTCATAATAAATAAATAAATAAATAAATAAATAAATAAACGAAAAACTAAAAGAAAGTGGAAAATTAAAAACAGAAAAAATGCGAAAAAAATAAAGTCTAAAAAAAATACCTTTCTAAATCAAATAATATAACGCCACCGTAAGGTGGCGCAGTTATTATCTTATATATTTAAACGAGAAATTCTTACTATATTAAGTACTATCAAGCCACCGTAATATATAATATATCTAATATAAAAAATCAATAAAAATCAATCACGCTACTGTGTACCTACTGTAATGGGGAAGAAGACTATTGGCGGTATTTGACTCTTGTCGCATTTTGCAATTTTTCTCTTTGAAGTTTCGTTTGATGTACAACGCGCCGTCGGCATTTGTTTACGTTAATATCAATGGGTTACGAACCGACTTGAAAATCGGACAGTAAATACACAATGTTGCCGGTATTTAAAAATGTCTTTAAGTATAAGTAATATATACAAAATTGATATCATTAGAAGTGAAAACTGTTTAAATATGAAGAACCTAGTTAATTAATTTAAGTATATATTTTGTAAGAAAATTTTTATATTATCTTTCTAAGAGTCATTGACGAACAATTGAATGGTAAAGTAGAGATAAAATTTTCAAAATATTTAAACTTAGGATTATTCGGAAATACATCTGGCAACCTCGATTCGAAAGTCGGTTCCTTTGTTGAGGTTAAAAGGCGTGGTTGTCTTTTCACATTAACATTAGTTAAACTTATAACAAGTGGTTGTTTTATTATCACATCTGATCTATTTGGAGATAATTTAGAGGTATAAAGTGGTGATGGTAATAAACCAGCTTCATCATATAAAGGTGGTTTTTCTTTTTCACTAAAACCCTGAGCCTTAATTTCAACTATTCTGTTTAGATATTGACCAACAGCCAGCGAAGAACTATCTCTACTTTCATTAGACTCGTGATTCATTTTTAAAATTAGGATATATGTAAATATCACACTGTTAAAAATTCAAATACATTTAACGCACAAACTCTTAGAGGTTATTAATATCAACAAGTAATTAAAACTTAATATTTATTTTTATAGTAATTTAGAACTGAGTGTTAAACAACAATACGTGCTATTAAAAATCGATTGGTCTAATAGTTTATTAAAATCATATAAGTAATTGTTTTTTGATGTTAATGCCAATTTCAATGCTTGAATTTAGACAGAGGCGTTTCTTTGGGATACAAGAGGCACACAGGAGGAACTTTAAATTATACTTTAAAAAACGATAAATCAGGATCTGTGTCCCGTGTATTTTTCGTTATAATAAAACAACAGATCTTCAAGTAAGATAAAATTAAAGACTTTCTTTTAAAAAATTATTTGTATTCTGAAGAATGCTATACAAAAAGCAACTTTTGGAGGTGTTACAAACAAAGCATTATGATAAAACTTTTAAAATTGACCGTATGGCAGAAAAACGAGGACTTACCTCCTTACCACTGTAATTTTAACGCAATTGAGATGATTTAGCACGAATTAAAGAGTCATGTAAGAAAACAAAATACTAAACCGAAGTTTTTTAATCATACCATAGACGTAATTGGGGAAGAAGTTTTGAAAATTCCTGTAGAAAAATTTGGGCCAATTGTGTGCGACATGTTGTGGTGATGGAAGAAAACTTGTATAGAGAGCGATTACTGCCGGATTTAATTATCAATCTTGGTGATGACGATGACGTTTTATGAAATAGGTATGTATAATATAATAATTTTTTAAAAAAAAATTATTATGTCTATGTTTAATTATGTTCCTTTTTTGGTGTATACGGTGATTCTCAACCTATTTGTGTAAACTACGTAAATGGTATTTTACGGTGATTAACAACTAACAAGGAAAAAAAAATTTGGATAAAGCTTTTTTATTGTCAAGATAATATAGTAAATTTAAAAAATACGATTTTGGGAAAACTGGAAGTGTTTGAAAGTTTGCAAATAAATTTTAAGTACGGCCCTTGTGAGGGTTCTAACAGGTAATAGAATTTCGCTTGAGAGTCATTAAAGTGGGCGCATGTTTTCCTACTGTAATCAGTGAGTCAAAGCCATAATCGTACTATATTTCTGGTTCTACTATACTGCTAGCAAGTAATCACATGAAACAGTACTATGACGTTCGAGAAAAAGCAACTTACAGAGAGGGTGATTTCGTCTGATTGTACAACACTCAAAGAAAACAAGAATAATTCGATCTATCAAATCACAAAAATTACAAGACAAAAACCAATCGTAGACCTTCTAATGTGGACGATCACAATCGATATCCAACAGGGAGCATTCCGGAGAAATGCAACTGAAGGAGGGGGACCGTGTAACGATTTAAAAATATTTTGAATTTGGTTTAAAATTTAATAATTGTGTTAAAATGTTAATTTTTTTATATTTTTAATTAAGATAATATTTTGTAGTAAAAAAATAGTATTTATTTAACATTTTTTTTAATTCTTTAAATTTATAGTTTTCTTTTTGGATTTCTAAAAAAAATATTTTGTTAAAATTTTGTAAATAATTGTTTCGTTTTTTTGAAAATACTCAAATATTAACAAATTTTAAAATATATATTTAATTAAAATTGTATACTTACAAAAAAATAACAGAATAGTAAAAATACTACAAAATGTCAAATTAATACAAATGTTTAAAAACAACTTCATAAAATATAAAAAAGATGTACTGCCAATATAAATAAAATTAAACAATTAAATATTTTGAAAAATGTTTATTTACGATTTATTATACCAAATAAAATCTATACAGTTAACATGGTAACTTGTTCTTACAACAAGTAACACAAAGGAGTAAACAATAAAAACAAGAATCAGGACATGACTGAAATTCTCTTCTTACATATAATTCTGAACGATCACAATGTTGTAGTTTAGATGGTTCTGAGATAGACACAGGTTGTACCGTAACTGGCGTAGTTTTAGATGTGTATGTACACATACACAATGGTGTTTTTTGTACCACATTTTGTGGACAAGGAACAGTGTTCGTATTCTGGCCAGATTTATCATTCCAAACAGGTTTTTCTGGTACAAAAAGTTTCTCAGAAGATTGAGTAACGCTATTAACTTCAACTATTTGATTTTGACTAACAAAATCGTGCGATGAACTACCACTACTTTTTTTAAATATTCCCTTAATCATTTTTCACTTTAGTAAATTAGTAAATACCTTCACCAGACTGATACAACTGTCAACTCTGCAAAATACAAAATATTTACTAAATGCAAGGTTATTAAAAAGCGATTAGTCTACAATGCAACACTGGTTCTCGAAAATAGTAATATAAATCGATTATGAATCGATTTATTGTTTAATATGCCAGAATTTTTATGTAGAAATGACTGTTATAATCATTTTAATTTAGGGTACTTTATATTTTATTCACATTAAAAAAATTGTCTTAGATTTCCGAACGATTTCGAGTCTGAATCAATTAGCGTACAAATGCCACTCTTCATCATCGATTTTTACAAATTATAAAACAAGTAAACTTTTTAGTTTAAATAAACTTTCTAATTCATTTTTTTACAATTTATCAACATGTTCCCATCTTCGACCATACTCAGCCGTCCGTCGTGCCAATGCAAGTTTTGTATGTCAGAAAGAAAAATATTCGGATACCTACATAAAGATTTTTTCTACGATCACTTTATCCAAATCCCTGAAAGAAAGTTTGCCTTTTCTTTTATCCATATTAACGGTCTAGAGCAGAAAATTGTTGATTGTAATTTAAATTAAATAAATAAACAAGATACCCATTATAATATCCCTTCCCTACTAATATTATAAATGTGAATGTAAGTTTGTTTGTTACGCTTTCACGCGAAAACTTATCAACCGATCATCATAAAACTTTGTACATATATTCTTGGTGGTATTAGAAGTAAAATAGGATAGTTTTTATTAAAAAAAAATTTTTTATTTTTTACGAAAAATACAAAAATTGTTTGTCAAAAAATCTCAAAAAAGTGATTCTTACTAAATTAAGTATTATGACGCCACCGTACGGTGGCGCAGTTGAGATGGTATAAATTTACATTAGCAATTCTTGCGTAATTAAGTTCTATGACGCCACGATAAGGGGTCGCAGTTTATATATAATATATCTAATCGATAATTTACAAAACCGTAAAAATTTGGACAAATGGTAAAAAAACATCAGTAGGGGGTACGAAGTTCGCTGGGTCAGCTAGTAATAAAATAAAACTTAGACTACTGGATATTTTATTTGATTATCTAATATTTTAAGAAATTCAAAGACAATGCTTTAATTAAAATAGATGAGCTAAAAAATTAAAATATTTAGAAGGTCAATAAACACCAGTTTAATTGGATTTCATAACAGACATAGATGATTTAGTTGTTGTTGTCGATAAATTTAGATTAAATATAACTTATAATAGCAGTTGGGATTCATGTGGATGAATTCGCGATCTAGAAATATCATTATACGAAGTAAATTAGGAAGATTAATACGCTGAAATATGTTTTCATTAATCTGCGTAAGGTACTTGCCACTGCCAGCACCAAATTCTTTTTGTATTTATACAGGGTCATTCAAAATGAGCAGAACACTTGATTTATGGCTTAACTATGAATTATACGATAATTTGACTTAAATAAAAGTTTTTATACATTTAATGTACTATTTATTGATCTTTTCGGATTTTCCGAAAAAGTAATAGCTTTCAAGATATGACGTCAAAGGACAATATTTTAAATGGATCACCCTGTATTTATATTTTTTTTCGAGTTGGTATGACTTGTCTAAATTCATTAATGTTACATTTAGTGGGTCTAAGACTTATGGTTTTATAAATATCAATTAATTAAAAAAATTATTTGACACCAAATGAACCATAATAATTTAAACTTAATTAAAACACATTTATTTAAAGTGGGTGTTGTTCAAATTATTATGGTTCATTTGGTGTCAAATAATTTTTTTAATTAATTGATATTTATAAAACCATAAGTTTCAGACCCATTAAATGTACCATTAATGAATTTCGACAGGTCATACCAATTCGAAAAAAAAAATATAAATACAGGGTGATCCATTTAAAATATTGTCCTTTGACGTCATATCTTGAAAGCTATTACTTTTTCGGAAAATGTGAAAAGATTCATAAATAGTATATTAAATGTACAAAAACTTTTATTTAAGTCAAATTATCGTATAAATTATAGTTAAGCCATAAATCAAGTGTTCCGCTCATTTTGAATGACCCTGTATATTATCAAGTAGATTCTTGGCTGAAGTATAAAGCGTGTATGTGGGGTATTTCCAGCAATTCCACTAATGTTTTTGTTGCACAAAAAAGAATCCTCCGGTGTATAGCAAAGATTTCACAAAAAGAGTATTGTAAGGCTCATTTTCTGGAGTATGATTTTTTTGTCAGAAAAATGTTTTGTTAGAACACCGCAGAGCAGTTGCATTGGGTTTAATTGCTCAACAGAATTGTAAAACATTGTTTACAACTAGCATCAATTGCTTTTAATATTTGAGAACGTATCACCTAAAATAATAATGATGTTAATGGCACTTACATATTTTTTTAATGTTGAATGAAACAGATTTGTCAAAGACCATCTTTTAAAAGATTTTCAAATCGAAATTTATATTGAAAATCAGATTATGGAAATATCAGTAAAGAGGTGTCATCTAAGATTGAAAAAAAAAAAACAATAATGTTTAAAATAATTACCTACTAAATATAAAAATAATAAAATCAGTAAAATTCACTTTATTGAATGAATATTTTATAATTTAGTTAATTAATAAAAATTAAATTTTATTTTGTTAGCAGTTTAACGATTAAATTATTTTCAAGCTTTTTACCTGAATAAATTTATTTCCTTTTTATTCCTTCAGCCAACCCCTTTCCAAGCTACCTGGGATCATAAATATGAACCAAATATATTACCTCTTTTTCGGCTCCAGTGACTGGATTAATATAGTATAATAAAATTACAGTTAGTCTGTGTTAGTGTAGTCTACTAGCTTCTTAGTACATAGGAAAAACATTTAATATTAACCTTAGGACTTTTAGCTCTGTTGATGGCCGGTGTTAGGCCGAAACTGCTCAGCTAATAATAAAAATTTTTTACACACTATCCTGAGAAAAATACTTGTTTTCCTTTACTTCAGTTAGTGTGTAACAGTCGATTTTATTATTATTTAATATACGTCTAATACATAGATAGTACAGTACTTTTCAAGACATAAAAACTGGCAACCTTTTATTTACTTACTAAGTAATAAACTTCTTATCGAGCATATTTAAAAGTGTATCTACACAAAGTGTATATTAGTTATCGTACTTCAAAATCAAAACATATAAAATGAAATTTATGTTAGGTTTATATTATTTATTGGTAGATGAAACATTTTGTATGTGAAACGGGATTAGTGACAGCTATATTTAATCAATTTTTATGTATCTGAACATACTACTATATCCACCAATGCTCGTTTTTTCATAAAATAAATACAATGAGAATAAAAAACTAAATTGATTTTTTGTAAAATTTATTTACAATTATTTTTGTTCGACAAACTATAAGTAATGTAAATCCAATCACCATATATATACAAATTTGAGATTATAAAACATCCCACGTATTAAAAAATACCTACAGTCTTGGATCACCTATTAACTTTTGAAACATTGAACACATAGAAGAACAATTTCCATACAAGATATAAAGCAATTAAAACAATTTAAACACGCAAGTGCTTGCGATGTGGCTGTAGGTTCTGGATTGGTACTGTAGCTAGGTTCTGTTTGATGATAATAATGTTTATGTATCACAACATTTGGTTGAGTTTCATAAGGTTTTGAGGTAGATAGAGGTTGTACTTCAAATGCATTGAATTGGCTAGAAGTGTAAGGAACATTTGTAGATACAGAAGGTCCACCAATGTATTTATTTGCTTGAGTTTCATAAGGTTTTGAGGTAGAAAAAGGTTGTACTTCAACTGCATTTAATTGGCTAGAATTGTAAGGAACATTTGTAGATACAGACGGACCACCAATGTATTTATTCTGTACAGCTTCTTCGTACGAAGGTGGTTTTTCTTTATTAATAAACTCCTGAGAACACTCTGAATTTGGTTGAATTTCAACTAATCCGCCTACACGTTGACCCACAACACCGTGAGAAGAACTAACACCACTACTACTTCCTTTCAAATGTTCTTGACTCATTTTTATGTTGATTAATGAATAAACACTGCGCTGTTTAAAGTACGAATACTAATACATTCAACACTCAACACACTCCCAACGAACTACCGGAGCATACTAAATGTAAACACAGCAAATAAAATACATACGTGTTACAATGTTAACAATAAGAAATTTCTTAACGATATTTATTTGTATAAAATGGAACTTAAGTATTTATAGTAGCGAACGCTGAACGACAAACGACTGGTCTAATATTTTACGACAATCCAAAAACTGGTTCTGAAGACTGAAGAGTACTGATACACAGAATGAAAGAGAGATAGGTAGTTCTTATCGAAATTTATCTGTACCTAAAATACATTGTTGCCAGTAATCAGCTTTAGGTAGTTCGAAACTTCCCATATAGGTAAGGTGTAAATATTATTAAAGAAGCGTAAAAGAAATTATTATATTTTGAATGATTTTTATAAACTTATCGTTATCACTTTAAGGATAACCTAATTTTGATTTGACTCCACAAAAACGTAGTATACAGAAATGATGTTATAATTTCACATATTTACAGTAGCGGTTCCATCGGGTTCTATAAAGATATTTGATTATGTATGAATCTCCTAAATAATACATTAAATGATTATTATTGTATTAAATAAACTTTCTTTATTATTCTGTTAGAAAAAAAGAAGTTATTCTTTATAAAAACTTCAGTCATAAAACCGAATAGCTACTATAACCAACATGATGAAGCACCATGTTACAGTAATAGAAAATTTTCTACAAATTTTTAACGGAAAAGAAACTGGAAGATTTGTGGACGTTGCTTGGCCTGCAAGATCTCCAGACCTGAACCTCCTATGCTTCTTCTTATGGCGATATTTAAAGCAAAAGGTGTACATAAACAGATCATTAAAAAATATTAATCATTTGAAACAAACAATTAGAACAATTATCTGTTTAGAAAGGGACGGTGGATATATTAAGGCGTATGTGCAGGGAGACAAAAGTTAACCCAGATTTTTCATGTTTATGTCTGATATAGAAATTTGAAAATAAATTATTGTACAACTGAGAATTCTACTAAAACTAATTTAAAGTTTATAAAAAATGCTATAATAATCACAATTTATAAAAAGAACTTTTTATAGTAGAAAGTTTTTTTTTTTACTGATTTATAAGTCACATTACTATGATATAAATTGTTTTGTTAGTTGGGTTTGTATATTGTGGTAATTTTGTAATCGATTTGAAATTCAGATCAACCCGAAATTATGTCAAATTATGTCAAAATCTCTATGTATATGCCTAAACACACTTAAAACATGCATTGTCATCCAGTTCTTAGCTATCCTGAAAATTTCAGTGCTGTAGGTGGTCGGGAAATAGGTTTAAATTCGATTACAAAATTCCACCGGGAATGACAAACAGAAAGACAAAGAGACAAAGAACACGACAAAAATATAAAATTTTTCTAAAAAATTAGTGATCTAATCAGTAAGTATATACACATGGACATAATCTTTAATTACAATCAACATCTTGAAGTTATATTTAAAGCACTTTACTTTTTCTGAAATCGCTTGGAAATGTCTAGTTTCTCAGATCAAATTCGAGCCGCAAAATACACTTGTATTTTAGTCTGTTGCAGCGCAACGAACTTTTCCGGACTTTACGGAAGTATTTTTTCCGCACTGTACGGGAATGATCCATAAAACGTTTATCAGCCAATTCATATTTTGCCTTGGATTTATTTGGCAATAAATTTAAAACCACATTAGTAGCGGTGTTTAGTAACTCTGGAGGCATTTTGCACCTCTGTACATATCGTCACTGTCCATTTTAAATATAATTTAAAATATATTTTTTTAAACCGGCCAGAAATTAGTACTTTCCGGTTTATTTTTGGGCCAGAAAGTCTGATTTTGTCGGACAATGCAAGAAAATAAAAATGAGCCGGTAATAGGTAGTATTATACGTTACAAGGTCGGTAGGTGACTTATTACAGTACGAGTTAGTTTACGGACGAGGCGACGTAGGAGCCGAGTTTGGAAATGAAAACGAGGACTGTATTAACACCTAACGACCATGTATCGTATTATATTTTATTTCATCCTGTTTTTATAAATTAATAAATTCATAAAAATTTTAACAGTAGTTCGTAACTTGACTAAAAATAGTTCGTAACTTGATTAGTTATGTCAAATTACCTTGAAAGCGATCTGTCACTGTTAAATAATTTTTTTATTATTAATTTAAAATTGTTAATATAAAATTGAATAACATTGACTTCCTTTTAAATATGGATGTAAAAGTAAGTAATTAATTATTTTATTTTTATTTTATAGTCATTATAGTATTTTTAAATGTCAAAAATTAAAAGTAATTGTCTTCCCTTAAGCAATCAGAGCAGCGTTGCTAGGCAACACATTACAGTACCTGATACCGTAATGTTTTACTTACCGGCGCCAAATTGATTATAGGGAAGTGTATTTACTGGACAGGATGAAATAAAAGCTTTTACCGGACTCATTTTTATTTTCTGGCCCGGTCCGACAAAATGAGATTTTTTGACCCAAAAATAAACTGGAAATTACTAAATTCTGACCGGTTTAAAAAAATATATTGTACGTAATACGTCCCAAAAGTGCTTTTACTGGACTCGCAGGCTTGCAGGCCTCTCCTGCGGCTCGCCCTGCAATTGCCCGCTCGTCCAGTAAAAGACCACTTTCGGGACTTGTAACGTAAACTACTATTAAGCAATATGTAACTAACCGAACTGACACTTTTGTGACACTAATAAACAATAATTAACAAACAATGTCAACGAAACGGTTTCATAGAAAATAAGATGATAATCAAAAACAGTTATGCATATACAGTGTGGTGCAAATGAAAGGAATAAATTCGTTATTTCGTAAACCGGCTACTTTAAGGAAAAATCCTGAAACAGGTCGATTTTTATTTTTAAACAGGCTATTCGTAAGTATACCTTTTTATTTTTGACGTCATCTATGCGCGCGTGATGACGTCATCGCTAAAATTTTTAAATGGAAAGGTGGGTTTTGTAATATATTATTTGAAAGGTCTTTTAAATACCTATTCAGCCATATTAATATGCCAAAATAAATCATGTTTGTTTTCGGTTAAACAATTAATATATTTTAATTATTACAATAAATATTTATTAGTATTACCTACTTATTCATTAAATACAAAGTAACCCAAATGTATTAAAGATTGGTAATTTTTTAACCGAAAACAAACATGAATTATTTAGGCATATTAATATGGATGAATAGGTATTTAAAAGACCTTTCAAATAATATATTACAAACCCCACCTTTCCATTTAAAAATTTTTGCGATGACGTCATCACGCGCACATAGATGACGTCAAAAATAAAAAGGTATACTTACAAATAACCCGTTTAAAAATAAAAATCGATCTGTTTCAGGATTTTTCCTTAAAGTAGCCGGTTTACGAAATAACGAATTTATTCCTTTCATTTGCACCACACTGTATAAAACTTTCTTAGTTTACGATTATATTTATTGCGATTTCGGAAAAAATAGTATGTGTATCTCGTAGTAAAAGCATATTCCCGGACTCCAATGTTTGTTGGTCTTGGCCAACAATTTACATTGTCGTCCGGGAATGTATCGCTTTTCCTACTAAATACAGAATATACTATTTTAGCTTAAACTTTGATCATTCCTGTATACCAATAAATATTTTGCAATTTTTATTTTTGATTATTGAATACAATGTAATGCAGAACTTTTTATGAAAAATAACTTTTCTTCCTTCTTTCCAAAAATCAATAATGCCAACTTTTTCAGACAGACTGTATTTTTGAAGTAAAACTTCTTTAGCGACACTAGGAGTAAAAAAGTTATTCTAACGGACGTGACGTCATTCTAATAACAGAAACCGGAAACAAAACCTAATACTGACACGATTTTGCATGGGCGCCGGCAGCAGGGTGCAAGAGGGTGCGCTTGCACCCCCCTGCTATGAAAGAAAATACCTGAATTTACCAGAAAATTATATATTTTTTTAATTTTTTTATTAAATTATTGTTTGAATAAAAACTAAAGGCGTCGCGGTTGCTGTACAAATCATTCTACATTCTATATATATATATATATTAGATCATAATAGTGTGTAGATGCAGATGCACCCCCTGAAAATAATCTTGGCGGCGCTCATGCGATTTTGCCTCCTATATTAAATAAAATTAAATCTGTAATTGTATGAATTGACAGCTGATCATCTTGTCAATCGAAATACATTCCTTTATATAAATAGTTTTTTGTGTATAAAGTGTTTGTATTAAATATGAATAAACAATGTGGATTTATTAATGAAGAAAGTGATGAAAAAATATTGATTGAAAATGAGTGAATAGGTAGGTACTCTATATGCATAAATTTTATTTTTGGTGTGTAATTACACTATTTATACCTAATTATTTATACCTATTATTTATACCTAGCTATTTTCGTTTTATAGACTTACAGAGCTAAAAAGAAAAAGAAATTGTGAACGTCAAAGGGGATATTATAAGCGCCAGAAAGATTTGAAGAAAAATGACAAAAATGAAAAAATGAAGAGACAGCCACATTCATTATGATTTGATTAAGTAAGTTTATATACATACATACATATTATGATAGTAAATAATTGTTTATACGGAATCTTTACGTTGAGTAAAGAAGCATGTTGCACGTTTTTGTTCATAAAATAATAATATTCAAAATATTTTAACACTTTCTTATACTTATTTTAGGTTTGGTTAGGTAGCCATAAAGGCCATAAAACCACTGGTCAAGATGGCTGACCTTTGACCACCAATAACAGATCCTTCGTAGACGTGAATGAAACAAACTTAACTCAGGATTTTAAATTTTATGGAATATGCTATAAAATGCTACAAAATGAAATGGTTATCTAACTATCGAAGGCTCTTGTGTTGTGATGTATTACAATAAGGTAGATACAGCTACAAAATCACACATTCTAAACGTAATGTGTGTATATTTTTAATATTGTTTACCTATTATTGAAGCAAAACTTCTTTAGGCACGACTAGGGGTAGATTCTAACGGAAGATTCTGATGGAAGTAACTGTATAATTTCAGCTATGGGAGGAGTTTAAATTTCCGAAATTTATTTATGAAATTTTCAAACGGTTTCAAATACATTAATGGTATTTATAGACTAAAATCTATGTTTCACATTTTAGTTATCATAAACCTATTATTTCATATATAAAAAAAATAATGATAACTTTCAAATTCCTATTTCTAATGAATAATATAAATATAACATCTCATTTTTAACTTCCCGCTAAAAAAAAAATTAATTTTTTTTTAAAATCGGGAAGTTATTGGTTTCACCCCGTTTTTCGAAAATCGAGTTTTCATCGGATCTCAACGTTTTGAGGTCTTAGGAACCTCCCCTGACTATTTTTACGAGGGTGTCTGTATGTCTGTATGTACGTGTGGATGTGTGTGTGTGTGTGGATGTATGTAAACCTCTTATAACTTTTGAACGGCTTGACCGATCGGAATGAAATAAAAAGCATTCCAAAGAGTTCCATCTAACTTAGATTACCTGTAAGTTTGAACCGATTCGAGCCAGTAGATTTCTAGAAATTTCAAAATAACCGAAAAAAACAATTGGTAAAAATGACGTTTTTTGGGCATATTTTTTTGGCTATTGCATCGATCAATTTCATAACCTAATCAGCTCTCAAGCTTAAAAAGCCACGTCGAATGCCGTTTTGCAAATTAAAATCGGTTGATTGGTTCGTGAGATATCGTTGTCGAAAAATTTCAAAAAAAGTGTTTTTTTTTTTCAATAACTTAGAGATTTTTTGACTAACCGATTTTGCACTCCCGGTAACGTTTTAAGGTCTCAAAAAACTGCGTCGAATGCCATCTTGAACATCAAAATCGAATAAGGCGTTAAAAACTTATGGCTTTTTAAACATTTCAAAAAAAGTCAAAAACGTCAAAATACGTCACGTTACGATAGCTTTGCGGTTAAAACTAGCGGGAAGTTGCAAGGATGGCCTTTAAGGTCAACCTCTTTTCGAATTTTTTTTGTAAAGTATATAGGCAATAAATATGATTGAATTGTAATTAAATATTTATTTTCCGATACGTACGTCAACAAGTTTTACTTCAATCGCGCGTAAAGGTTACACGCACACTCTTTTTTTTTTACTCCTGTTGATGTTATAATTTGTTTACTAAACATTTTATGTGTACAAAAAAGCTTCCTTGAGATGAAACTAGTTTTCTATATCAATAAATTGCTCGAATATTTTTATACGTATCATCATCACATAGGTATTAAAATAAAGAAAAAACAAACATATATAGGTAACTAAATGTATTTTGGGTTTTCATTGTTTTTAGGAAAAGCTTTCGTTTCTTTATTTGCTGTAACGATTAAGTGATCGTTTTAGGTTAAGAATAATTTCACCTGACTTAAGTTTTCTGTGACTATAATTGGGAGAATTTACTTATTATAGATTTATTGTTTATATTTTAGCCTCAAGGGTGTACCTTCCGCAGGCGAAACCGTAGACATTTTACGATTCAGAAAACTTTTCCTTTTTCCCTTCAACAGCGAAGCGATGAACATTAAATTTGTGAATTTAGTTACTTTACCCTCTTGAATACAAAGTAAGTCGTTAATTGTGTTATTTAATTGTTTTAGGGGTGATACTTAGAAAAACTAATCTTAATCATCTTGAATAAATGTAGCTAAATGTCAAATTTTGTATCGTTTATTCATAAAGAAAGGGGCGGTTTCTATACGTCTATTTAAACATTAATTTACTCTTTATACAATAGAAATTTAGATTTGGCTAGAAATAATTCTACGTGGAATTAAATTCGAAAAGGGATTGGTTTCTGTTTTGTTTGTTTCCCCAAAGGGTACTACCATTACTGTCGAGGAGGATATTTAGACACTTATTGACCTATCAGGAATTTTAGAAGATTTCAGCTTAACGTTACCAAATTAATTTGTTGAAGAATTCTGAGGACAAACTACCTTATTTTTTGTATAACGTTGGAAAGAATTCAAAAAAAATTTAGTTTATTTCCCGGGTGACTTGAGGTAAAAGGAATTAAATCATTTTTTTCCAGTTCCCTAGAGAGATTAACTGTCCCACGAACTACCTGGGCCCTTAATCCAAAGTACCTTCTGCCCCACCTGCAAGAAAGTTGAGGATGCAGGGATATTCTAATTTGTCTTATTCACTTCAGTTATTACAATTATTACGGTATAGTTTTGTCCGTTAGTATTTATTTCATGCTATTAGTGTTTAACTTTTAAGTGGTCTTATCACTAAGGATATTGGCGATCATCATGGACCATTTTATTTTACCTGCTGCTGTTATAAATAGTTCTTTTGATGTTTTTTTACTACACTGTCATGACGTGTGTCTTCTTCCTGGTCCTCTTTTTCCTTTCACCTTTCCTTGTAATTCTTGTTTCTTAGTATGTAATCAAAATAGCTTATTTTTCTTTTCTTTATAGTGTTGGGTAGTTCCTTATGGTGTTTCATTCTTCTCAGCGTTTCTGTATTTGTTACGTGTTGTGTCCAGGATATTTTCCACATTCTTTGATAACACCACTTTAAAAAACTAGTGAGTCTTTTCTCTATCGCCTCTATAATTGTCGAGGTTTCAACTCCATACAACAGGACAGAGAATATTTATCATCTTAATACTCTAGTTCTAATGTCTATTTTTAGTTTTCAGTTGCATAATATTGCTTTTATTTTATAAAAAGCACTTCGGGTTATATCGATGCGTCTTTTTATTTTCATACTACGATATACTAACGGTATTCTTTTAACGTAAACTCTGTCTTCGTCAATCCTATTCTTGCAGACCACCATGATTTTTGTTTTCTTTGTATTGAGTGTCATTCAATACCTCTCGCAAAATTAGATAATGCGATCAACCATCGCAAGATCTGTACTCATTCTCTGCTGTTCGCAAGGAGTATTGTATCGTCTACAAAACTAAGATTATTTAGGAGTATTCCGTTAATAAATATGCCTTCATTTGCGACTTCTAATGCCTCTTTTAACAATTCTTCTGAATACATATTAAAAAGCAAAGGGAAAAGCACGCATCCTTGACTTACTCCTCCATTTATAGAAATCTGCATCGATTTTTGTTGATCTACTCGTAATATGGCTTTCTGGTGTCGGTATGGATTGGTAATGGTTCTCACGTCTTCTGTATATTCTGCAGTATTTTTGCCATCCTTCGGTCTAACTAATGCTTTCTTCGTGCCAAAGCCTTTTCATAATCCTAATTGGTTTTCAGCTATTCTATCATCTAACTTTTTATAGGTAGACGCGTTCATGTATCACTCGTAAGGACTGATAAAGCTCTTCAAAATTAACCTACGACTTAGTGACCTAGCTAAGGGAATAACGCCCTTTAAGACGTTTAAACGTTACACTACAAATTATTTCACTTAAAATTTAACGAATGCTTCTATACATCACATTATGACATGTTTTAATTTAAAATATTTTATTAAATTTTTAAGCAGAACTAAATGTGTAAATTAGAATTGCACATATATTTGAAAAAACTTGATAAAAAGTTGATTTTATTGAAATTACTAAATTAGACTTCATTAAGTCAGTTTATTATGCAGCTAAATTTTAAAATCTAAAACATAGTGTTAACTGTGTAATATTCACCCTACTTATCTTAATCACTAATCAGACATTAGAATTAAACATTGTTATTGTTTAAGTGTAGTTTTTGTTTTTGTATATAAGTCTAGATTTATGAATAAACTTTATTCGATTAAATTGTTATAAGTATTTTCATTAGTTAATAATTTAACATTTTTATAAAACCAGAAGCGTTGAGCAGTTCGTAATCGCCCAGAAAGACCCCACCAAAATTAGAGACCATTTTCAGAGCCCATCGCAAGGATTCCGAAGACTTCAAAAAATCCAAGATAAGAGAAAAATTTTTCTTTACTAATATAAATAATTATTGTTTAATATTTTCATAAATTACAAAAATTGAAATATTTTACATATTAAATAAAGACTTCAAACTGATTTTAATTCTTGGAGTTTGTATTTTGGTGCCCTTATTTTCTTGTTTAAAAAAAACTGGTAATACTCATAAAAAATAAATCCACGACCCATCTTGGCGAATTTTTGGGATGTTTTGAAGCTACATTGGTATGTAAAATTTGTTTGGAAATAAGATCCCATCAAAAACTTATTTTTCAAAGGTTCTACTTTGAATTTGAATGAATATTTATTAAATTGGTTAGTGTAAAGTTAAATATTAAACAAAGAAGACTGTACTGAAAAATAACTGGAAAAATGTTATATTCGGCAAGAATCCAACATGCAATATCTATCTTATTTCGCGTAAAGCTACAAATGCCTGATTTTGACAACGTGACTGCCAATCTAAAAGAAGAGTTGAATATTTTTTTTCTGTTTTATTGTTTGTTTATTATTAAAGTAGAATTCCAATATCGGGTGAAATTTAACTGACCTCGGTCTAAACAATTGTACATAATAACCATGAATTTGATAGAAATAAGATGTCATTTAATCTGATTAAGCGTAAAATTACTCAAGTTGTGACATTGACAACGTGACTGTCGAGCTAAAATTATAATAAAGAAAAATTTTATAATAGTTATTTATGATATGAGTGTTAAAAGTGAGGTTTTATTTTGTGAGTGAAAACGTTTGTGAAATGAGCGGAGCGAATTGAACAATTTCACGAACAAAATAAAATCACTTTTAACACAAATACCATACAATGTTTTTTGTACAACTTCCCTATTTTGATAATGAAACGAGCGAATTTGCAATAACAATAAACCAAACCGTGTTAAAAGTAAACTAAACCGTGTTAAAAGTAAACTTGTTTACATGGCAACGTGTTAAAAGTATTTTTAACACGCTGTTATGTAAACAATCGTTTTTAACATTGTTTGCTATCATTAAAAGTGTCACTTTTAATGACAGTTGTACAAAATAGTTATTTATGATATGAGTGTTAAAAGTGAGGTTTTATTTTGTGAGTGAAAACGTTTGTGAAATGAGCGGAGCGAATTGAACAATTTCACGAACAAAATAAAATCACTTTTAACACAAATACCATACAATGTTTTTTGTACAACTTCCCTAGTTTGATAATGAAACGAGCGAATTTGCAATGACAATGAACCAAACCGTGTTAAAAGTAAACTAAACCGTGTTAAAAGTAAACTTGTTTATATGGCAACGTGTTAAAAGTATTTTTAACACGCTGCTATGTAAACAATCGTTTTTAACATTGTTTGCTATCATTAAAAGTGTCACTTTTAATGACAGTTGTACAAAAAATTATTTTTTAAAGAAAGAATAATACAATGTTGCCAATGTCGCGTGAAATCTAATTAAGCTCGGTTTAAATAATAGTGAATTTGTTGGAATGATTTTATAAAATTTGTTTAGGATTTGGATAATTTTTTCTTTCCTTTCGAAAGGTTTGTGTGTGTTATGTGATTAGGATAAGCTATAACTATTACCTGCTTTACTGCTCTTTATTGAAAACCTTTAATTTAAAGGTATAACAGCATACAAAATTTTGGGTAACTTCCTTTATTTTTGATTATTTTTTTAAATTAAAGTGAGTTCATGGAAGTTCCCTTAAATCTCCACTAAAATAAATAAACAATTCAAATATCCATAGTGCAAACCTATCATAATTAAATCAAGTGTTACACAAAAAATACAGATCAATAATATTAACTATCAATTATTAAACATATTTCTAGTAGGAGCCTGAAGATTTCCCTAGAACAATTTGCCGACGGACGATTTGCTGAATACAATTGGCCGACAGGAAGATTCGCCGAATGAAAAATTCGCCGAATGGTAAATTTGCAGACAAACAATTTGCCGACGGAAGATTCGCCGACAATATTAAAGTTGATGGTTTATTTTATGGGTATAAGGAATTATTCTACTGATTTTAAGTAGAATATTTGTTTCTATGGACTCCATAAATATTATCTCACATTTTCTGTATGAAACAAAGTAGGATAAATGCATATAGGTAGAGAATATTTGCAGATTATCCCAGAATTTATTTTTTAAAATCAGAATCTCAAAACATTGTAATAAAATAGAAATAAAAATTTGTATTAGGTATATCATAAATAGCTGATAATCATAAATATTTGGAAATATAGACACTTTAGTAATAGTTTAGGTAACTATACTTCATTTAAAAACTAGGAGGAGTGATTTGAAAAGCCAGACTTACAGCCAAATAAGTTACTAGAAAATTTACAAGGCGGCAAATTTAAATACATTTCTTTCATTTAAATAAAATTGAAAATAAATGTTTATGGACACTTTATATATGGTCTAAGATGGTCACAAAGTAAACTTACAATAATTATATTAAAAAAAGAAATCAATTAACAAAAGTCACCATTATAAATATTTCACACTTTGAAAACATAACCTATAAATGTCACAAATTACTTGATAAATGTAAGTGGCAAATTTTTATAGTGTAAACTTGCCTCCAAATTAACCAATAAACAAACGCGAGTGTTGCCAACTTAAATTCAAATCGCTCCTCCTAGTTTTTAAATAAGGTATAGGTATATAAAAATTATTAATATTTTGAATATGTTTTTCTGTAGTTATTCCATATTTTTAGTAAGGAATAGTACATTACGTAACGAGTGCGGAAAGCAGGTGATCCCATTACCAGTGCGTTTGTCGCGCGAGCCGAAGGCGAGCACGATAAAAAGCACGAGTGATGGGATTACCTGCGCACCGCACGAGTTGCGTATTCTATTTTTCATCACTCCGTAAGGAAAGCTCTTGAATTTGTCTAAAATAAAAAGAAAGAAAATAATAAAAGTAATATTACGTCTGATCCGTCTGCACCGCGAAGGCGCTGAAGGAGGGTTGGGGGGAGGCGGATCCCCCCATTAAAACAAAAATTTTTAGAGTTAAGAAATTATAACATTTTTGTTAAAAAAAACACTTTTTTATTACAAAATTAGGTATAGTTATAAATCTTTGTTAAATATGTTAAATTTAATATTTGAACAGTTGCTTAATTCTATAGACATACTTTTTTATTCAACTTAAGTATAATAGATAATAATTGAGAATCAACAAAATCTTTATTTAGTAATGGAACGTTTGATTGGTTATAACGTGGTGCATTTATTACCGCGTTATCAGATGCAAAACTATCAAAAAATGCATCCTCAATTTCTCTTAATTCACTTTCTATCTCATTTATTTTTGATTGGGAAACACTTATTAACTGTTTCATTCATTGCTTTCCGCACGGTGCTGCATGGTCGAAAGCAGCGCTTTCCGCACGGAGTGATGAAAAGTTTTATATTTCGTAACGTTGAAGGAAGCATTGCTTTCCGCACGGAGTGATGAAAATAAATTATACTTTTCCATATGTAAATATACAGCTTTTTTTCATACAGAAAATGTAAGATAATAATTACAAAGTACATAGAAACAAATATTGTTTGCTATATATTATTCAGTAGAATAATTTCTTATACCTGTAAAGTAAACCATCAAATTTAATATTGTCGGCGAATTTTACGTCGGCAAATTGTTTATCGACAAATTTACCATTCGGCATATTTTCCATTCGGCGAATCTTCCCGTCGGCCAATTGTATTTGGCAAATCGTCAGTCGGCAAATTGTTCTCGGAAAATTTTCCTAGACCCATTTCTAGTACATAACTTTTCGATGATTAATAGGTATACATAATATTCGCGCACTGCATTGTTTTAACAATTAATTATCTAAAATTATTCACTTTTTATAATGATAAATGTAGATAACAATATATACAAACGAGTTTGTACTAGAGACAATATAAATTCTCAATGTCCAATCCCTCGATTCCAAACAAAACTTGTTAATCTTCCACATTTAACGTGAACACATACCAAAACACCAAAACTGTCTTTTCGTTTCTAATTCAGTATTTTGTTCAGATTGCACTGATTGTTGTGTTTTCAATATAATATTTTCATGGATGTCCTTCAATTTCTTAGCACTTGGAACTTTTCTGATGTTATAAAATCCTGGTTTTTCAACGATTACTGGGTCCGGTTGTGAGCTCACAGACCATTTTTTTCCATCACGTGGGCTAATATTTGAGTTCATTGTTATTTTATACCCACAAACTATAACAACAAATTTGTTTTTCTTATATTATCGTTTTATAGCCATACACTACTTCTGTTTAATATTTTTATATTACGTTGTATCTATTTGGCAATGATTTTATTTAGTTGCGGTTTTATCGGTGTGAAATAAAATATAGATAAGATTAAAAATGATGATGTGGACTTATGTACCTACCTATATTACATTTTGATTTAAAAAAGATTTATGTTATTTACTTAGTAATTATCTATTTTAATAAACAGCAGTTTTATAGATTAGTATTTTAAAAATAAAGTACTGTTGCAATACAGAGAAGAGCCATTCAATTAATAAACGACACCAGTATCACCAAAAACCTAGCCCCATTATCCCACCAAAGAGCAGTGTCTGATCTTTCCTTGTTTTATCGATACATAACGATTTTGCTCAGAAGAACTCCGCTCTATAATGCCTCCACTTGTCAGACCAGTTAGAGCAACGCGACGTGCCAACTCCATGCACCCTTATACTGTTCAATGCTGGACATCGAGAACAGTTCCATTCGATCGTTCCTTCATCCCCAGGGTCTCCAGATTGTGGAATTCCTTACCTTCCTACGTCTTCCCCACTCGTCCTAACTTGCAGGCTTTTAAATCCCAAATTAATAAATTGTCTCTTCTGCATTTGTATTTAGGTCTATACCTACAAGGACATCCTTAATAAAAAAAACAATGCTTTTCTTAATAGAAATTTCATACCAATGAACTAGTTTGCAATAGTAGAACCAATATATAATAAAATAAAAACGAAATAAAACAATTTGGAACACTCAGTTGAAAAAGCAGTGAAATTTATTAAATAAGGGCTGTAATTTGAGTTTAAAAAATTGATGCATTATTTTAATTTGATAATAGTATATTCTGCAACAAGGTTAGAATGAAAATTCGATACGAGTGGAGAATTCCGAACGCGAGCGTAGCGAGCGAGAGGGACCACGAGTTATCGAATTTTCATTCTAACCGTGTAACAGACTGTATTTTCTCCACGACCATGTAATAATTCTGTTTATTTAAATTGAAATATGTAGCAAAACAATTAGAACGTCGCACTGACAAACTGAGTGACAGTTTTAAAATTCGCAGGGCAATATATGTTTTTTGTTGAGCAATTACAGAATGTTATTCCGTCACTAGTTATAGAATGGAAATACATGCAAAACACATAAGAAGCAAGTGTTTCAGAATGAATATTTTATCTCAAGAGTGAGAATGAACACTTTCTATTATTAAAAATGAAGTCGGAATTATTACATTCATTAATGGTCGTGGAGAAAATAATATTCAAGTTTGCTTAATCGAGTTACATCGGTTTAAAAAAAAATCGCATCAGTAAAAGCTGAGAAAATCTTATCTATTTTGAACTTCAATTCTTCGTTATGAAATTTTATTGTATGTTTTGAATTTCAACAAAAATTAGGGGATTCCCTCTCAACAGCCAACTCAAAACAGATCCGCCCGTCTAAATAGAATCTTTCCGTAAATAAAATTTTATTATTTGTGAATGTGATTGAACTAATAATTATTTAATTATTATTGGAAAATTATGCAGATAATGAGATAGTACCTACTTAATTTACAACCTATAAATACATTTAAAAATGATAATAATAATTATAGTACAATTAAATTATTAAGTTTTCTGTTAAAACGTGGTGTTGAGAAAAATCTCTTTTTTATGCTTTTTTTGTTACCAAGGCTTACTTTTAAAGGCCCCTTTGCCCCTCAGACTTGATCACGTAAATCGACGGTGTTAAATTATTTAAAAAAAAACTATGCTGCTTCAGCGGACAATTCTCGCAACTACTAAAGAAAAGAAGAAGCAGTAATGAAGAAAATAGAGTCAGATTCTGTATCGGTGAGGACACAATCATGCTAAAAATATTTGCGAAAAGATTTATCAGTAAAACATGGACTTTTTTTAAACAATTTATGATTAAAAAAGCATGGTCAGTGCAATGACTTTCAAAGACAGTTGAGTAATTGAGTAGTGAAAGAAAATGTTTTGCATATTTTTCATATCTTTTCGTATGTTCAAAATTACTGCATTTTAAAGAGGATTAATTCAACATAATACACACACGGGCAGAGCTCCCGAAATCTATACCAGCATTTCACTGAGAAATTGACGTTTTTAACTTCCCGCTAAAAAAAATTAAAATTTTTTTTAAAATCGGGAAGTTATTGGTTTCACCCCGTTTTTCGAAAATCGAGTTTTCATCGGATCTCAACGTTTTGAGGTCTTAGGAACCTCCCCTGACTATTTTTACGAGGGTGTCTGTATGTCTGTATGTACGTGTGGATGTGTGTGTGTGTGTGTGGATGTATGTAAACCTCTTATAACTTTTGAACGGCTTGACCGATCGGAATGAAATAAAAAGCATTCCAAAGAGTTCCATCTAACTTAGATTCCCTGTAAGTTTGAACAGATTCGAGCTGGTAGATTTCGAGAAATTTCAAAATAACCGAAAAAAACAATTGGTAAAAATGATGTTTTTTGGGCACATCTTTTTGGCTATTGCATTGATTAATTTCATAACCTAATCAGCTCTTAAGATTAAAAAGCCACGTCGAATGCCGTTTTGCAAATTAAATTCGGTTGATTCGTTCGTGAGATATCGTTGTCGAAAAAATGTCAAAAAAAGTGTTTTTTTTTTCATTAACTTAGAGATTTTTTGACTAACCGAATTGCACTCTCGGTAACGTTTTTAGGTCTTAAAAAACTGCGTCGAATGCCATCTTGAACATCAAAATCGAATAAGGCGTTAAAAAGTTATGGCTTTTTAAACATTTCAAAAAAAGTCAAAAACATCAAAATACGTCACGTCACGCTTTGCGGTTTTAACTAGCGGGAAGTTGCAAGGATGGCCTTTATGGTCAACCTCTTTTCGAATTTTTTTTTTTAATATTACAAAGTTAAGCGGAAAGTTATCTGCATTTACCACGGCATTAGCCAAAAATTCGTTAATTTTAAATTTCAGAACAAACGATTTAACTTTTATCCATCAAAAAATGCCTGGAAGGCCAGTTTCGGTTTTGATAGGTAAAAAAGAACAATCTGTGTATTATTATTTTAGTTCTAGTTTTTGAAATACATACCTAGATCATATATGTATTTAGAATAATCCGATTGTTTTAAGAAACTAGAAATGTGAATTGTAGAGTGGTGTCCAAGAGTTAGAAATGTAAAATAACTGTCCCAGCCATCAAAATACATTTTAGAAAAAGGTTGATTTTGCGATGTACATTTCGTCGAAGACTTTTTGCTGCCAGTCTAAGATCCCTCAATGAGGAAGAGAGACAGAGAAATTTTTTGGGAAAGTAATATAAATTGTCACCAAACAAGACCTATCCCTATACTACAAACATTAACAGAAAATTTCCTCAAGCCAATTATCTAACAAATAGGAGAAAAACATGGTGAAATGTTAGTTTTATAGTCGAAAATGAACACCGCACAAGAATAGTCCAAAATATTTTGAAAGAAGCAACTGTGCAAAGACCAGATTGGCCAGCAAATTCACTGGATATAAAGCCATTGAGCACGAGTGTGATATGATTAGCAGAGCAATATTTAGTAGACATAGAACTGATCAGCGGTGGAAGAAGAATGCAACAATATTCTATAAGAATTATTTACCTAATGATTTAATTTTTCAATGCCACAGAGATTCAATTTGCAATTCTAGTATTGAGGAAGACATATAGTGTATTAAAGCTTTGATTGTTTTGTTTCTTTAAAGGGCTGGTTTTAAAAATTTAAAATTTGCAACAGAGTTCAGCAAATTAATGAGAAAAAAATATTTTATTCTAGGAAATATGGAGGAGGGAGAGTTTTGCCGAAGTGTGTACAAAAAAGAGCTTAAATAATCGTTAAAAACTCTTTTTTTTTTGGAAAATACCGTTCGAAAACTTGAAATTACGATATATTGCACAAACAGCGTCAGACAGATAAGATACCAAAATATTCTACATTACGTTGAGAAAAGAATAACACTCATTATGTATGAATGAAATCAGAAAAAAAATATTTTTACGTTTCTGGTATTTATTTATTTTTATTTATAAGAAAAATAATCACATGTATTTTTTAAATTTTAACAATAGATTGTAAAATCATGAGTGCATACAACCACTTTCAACCACATGCTGTGGGGGTCGAAAAAAGGGTCGGATTTATGGATCGACCGCTGTTCCTAGGTAAAGGGGGTGACTTCAAAGACTCTTTAACCAAAATTTTTTTAAACTAGAAAATGGGCAAACAAGAATTGACATTAAGGTGAAATTAAACAAATGTCACATTCGGCAGAATCCTTATCTAAAGCTGATAGCGCTTTAAACTGTTTGGTCACGGAAGATTCTAACGATAATTCGTCCTTTTGGTTCACATTTTTATTTGATTCAAGTCGTTTATAATACCTTTTCAATTCCTCCCAATAATTATCTATATGTCTCTAAGGAGGAATTGAGTAATTGTCCTTAAATCAAAATATGATTAAAAACTAACTTACCGTTGGGTTCATCTTTGGTCAAACTGTTTAAGCCGCTATCGACTACAAATAGATGGATGTCACATTATTTAGTTTCTCCTAAAGGTCATTTCTTAATGCGATAGCAGATTTCCTAAATAACTAAATTAATATTTATTGGTTTCTATGATTTGAATTAATAGTTATTAAATTTGTCAAGTTATTTTCTACATAAACTACTTTTATCTACTCCTTTGACAGTAAATGTCATTTATACTCATTGTCACCATGCAGGGTAAGTAAGCTATAACGCACAACTGTGCGTTATATCTTACTTACCCTGCATGGTGACAATGAGTATAAATGACATTTACTGTCAAAGGAGTAGATAACAGTACAGTACGCACGTCATATATTTTTTTAGAGATGTCAAATATTTAGAATTAAAATTAAAATATTGAGTCGTAGATAAAGCATAGTACGTAGTAAGAGGTATTACGTACTCGTGTAATTACGCACTCGCCGCTACGCGGCTTCGTGCGTAACTTTTCCACTCGTACGTAATGTCCTACTTACCACTCTTGATACGTAATATACTATTATAATAATACATTTCGAGGTTGAAAGTTGGTTTAGTTCTGTTTCATAATTATTACAAAAGATATTGCAAAAATTACTAACAATAAATGAGGTAAGTAGACGTAATAATAAATACATCATAGAAGTTCAAAATTTTATTTATCACATACAAGAATAATAATCATATTTACAATAAAAATAAAAGATACAACAACTGAACAAGCTAAAATACTATTAAATATTTCATATTTTTTTAGTTAATATTTAATTGAACCTAAACAGATCTCATAGCTACCGTCATTTAATTTAAACTGAGCATTAAACATAGATTAACAAAAAAATGGAAGTTTAGTTGTGCGTAATCATATTTAAACATTTTTACAAAAATAAATATTCTCCATACAGCAAATATTGTACAAATTCATATTATCATTAATGAGCAGAAAATTTTTATATTGTCCTGTTAAAATATCGTATTAATAATTTTGTTTACCTATAAAATATATTCCACAATTTTTTTATTCCCATCGTTTTTTATTTATTATTTATATTTAGTTCGTTGAACAATTTCAGTAAAATAAATATTAGGTCAGTAAAAATAGAATTTAACTTTGCACTAAATTTCCGATCCAAATTTCTTTTTTTATTAGGTTTCGGATAACTTACTGAGTATAAAATCACAAAATGCTGACAGATCCAGGTGACGCTAGAGGCGCCATCTTGAAAAAACGTTTTCGGCCGATATCTCGGAAACTATGCACTTTAAAGCAAAAGTCATATGGACCATTATTATAGAAAATAAAATTTTGCATCTTTTGTTTTCAGCAAACTTTTTTGTAAAACTTACCGTTTACGATTTATGGCCCATTTAATGAACCGATTTTTCGATCGCAGCCAATAACTCTTGAAAGATTAGATTAACCAATAAAATGCATCAATCCATTTTTAAAGATCCGTTTATTCTCTACAACTTTTGTTTTAAACTTTTTTTTCTAATGTCCATAGTTTTTGAGTCATAGGACGTTTTATGTTGGACTACCGAGCGAAAAGTTGAAAATTTCAAGATACGCATAGAATATAATAGTACAAATTCAACAAATAAATTAAAAAAAATATCCCGATTGTTTATGTAGTTAACAAATAATAGTTCAATTCCTTACCTGCAATAGTAACAAACATTTTTTTATTTTACTTAATTATATTTCGCTGCCGCGTCACCCGCCGAGCGTCGACATTTCTCCATTAAACGTCCTATAACTCAAAAAGTATAGACATTAGAAAAAAAAGTTTAAAACAAAAGTTGTACAGAATAAACGGATCTTTAAAAATGAATTGATGCATTTTATTGATTAATCTAATATTTCAAGAGTTTTTGGCCGCGATCGAAAAACCGGTTCATTAAATGGGCCATAAAGCGTAAACTGTAGGTTTTACAAAAAATTTTACTAAAAACAAAAGATGCAAAATTTTATTTTCTATAATAATGGTGTTTATGACTTTTGCTCTAAAGTGCTTAGTTTCCAAGATATCGGCCAAAACCGTTTTTTAAAGATGACGCCTCTAGCGTCACCTGGATCTGTCAGCATTTTGTGATTTTATGCTCAGTAAGTCATCCCAAATGTTATAAAAAAAAAATTTTGGATCGGAAATTTAGTGCAAAGTTGACCCGAAAAAACGGCTATTTTTACTGGCGTATATAAACTTCGAATTTATCGGTAAATCAAAGACAATTTAAAAACATAACACAACACATATATTATATGGTTAGTCGGAAAGCTTTGTTAATAAAATAAAATTATATATAAAATTATTTGAATAGGGTTTATAAATGATTTTATATTGGAGAAATGAATATGTATCATAGTTATATTAATTATCAAAATACAGACTAGATACTGTGTATTTATTATAGTCGAAAACCGAATTAGTTGAGACTGACGTCAGTGGTGGTTGGACATGCAATGTTGACAAATTGAATGTTTTTTCTTAATAAAAAATATATAAAATGTACAACTTTCTACTTTTGTGTACATTAAAATAAATATTCAAGTAAAATGTATAAATGTAAGATTATTACACATTATCAATAATATCACTATATTATCCCAATAAATTAAACATGAATGCTCATATTTTCAGTAACAGTAGTACAAAAGATTTGCAATTGGCAATAATGGTTTGCCACTCACATCGTCCTTCAGCTGCGCGCAGAACATATTTTTAGTTCCCATGTCGAACTTAAAAAGAATTACTTAGGAATTTTTTTATTTACGAACAATAGAAAGAAAACGTTTTACACAAATCGACGAGGTGGTAGCGTTGCACCATTAGAATCAGTTGTTCTCCAGCCGAGTAACGGCCAGTAGCGTGGTTTGGGGATATTGGTAACTTTTTCATTATTTAGTATTCTTCGTTATTTAATGTATTTTTTCAATGGATTCCGAAGTTTTATATTGTGGTAACTTCAAACACCGAAAAGTGTAAAGGTATTAATATATCAGAAAAGGTTCGTCTTATTGTTAAAAATGTTTATGAAGGAATTCGCACCATTCCAGATTGGACTGTAAATGATTCAGTTGAATTTTGCACAGAATTGACAAAAACATCGCGCGCGTTTTAAAATTTTAAAGGAACAAAAGGAATATGCGATTCGTACGTAATGACGTCAGTCTCAACTAATTCAGCTCTCTACTATAACCGATAATGACTTCTGCAGGTATTTTTAAATATTAAGTAATTATTAACAGTGCTATTATTATTTCTTATTATTGAGTACAGATATTTCTATAAGTATAAAATATTTGTTTTATTTAATATTGTTTCAAATATCTATACCTTATTTCAAAAGAGTGTAGAGTAATAAATCACGAAGTGTCATAAAATTTGGCTGAATTTCGATGTCGTCCATGGGCGTAGCCAAATCTTAGGATTATTAAACTTAATCATTAAAGTAAATTAAAAAATTATAGACAGATAATAATAAAAGGGCATTTTTGGGAAGTAATTTGATCTGAAATTTAAGTACCTACATGTATTTAAGTAAAATTTATTTAAAAAAACCTTAAGTTTAGCGGTTTTTGGTTTTTGTAAACTTTTTTAATCTGCAATTTGGATTCATTTATTTAAGCATGATTTCTCAAAAAAGGATTAATACCTAGTTCCAGAGGTATCATGTCATTATAATAATCCCTTTTTGACCCTAAGAAAAGGAATTTAAATTGAGGAACAAACAAATCATACGGCTCACCAATCAAGGTACTGTTTGATCAAGCCATTCAGGAAATCACATCAGAGAACTGGCGAAAAGCAATCCAGCATGTTTTAAAAGAGGAAGATAAAATGTGGGAACTGGACAACCTGGTCGATCAGGTGGTTGACCCTATAATTATAACGCCAGGGGATGATGACAGTTCTTCGGATGACGAAGAATATAGTGATATAGAATAATTTAATTAATTGTAGTGTAAATATACGTAAAGTTCCAAGTAAGTTTGTTCGTGTGTGTTTGTGAGTATTTTCCGATTTCGTTTCGTATATATTTTATTGTTACACTTTAAACTTTTTTCATAACACTGTTGTTCTGCTATATTAAATTTTTACTTCCTTTAATATAATTTTTATAAATGCATATTCTTTTTTCAAATATCCCACTAGCGCGCCTCTGGCGCAGTGTTTATCGGTCGATAACAATGGGCTAATCCCATAAAATAGGGTGACCTACCTGCTTCTTATGAAATGAGAGAATTTTGCAATGCAGACTAGGGAAGTGACAGAATTTATTGACGGATCACCCTGTAGCCCTTTTGAATACCTTATGAGATTTTATTACTCTACACTCTTTTGAAATAGGGTATAATGATTAAAAAAGCGCCCCCCCACTAAATTAATTTACTAAAATGCTAACTATAATGAAAAAAATGCCGTCAAATTTGAATCATCATCATGAATAAGTAACTAAAAAATCTGTAAAATGTAATCAAAAAATATATATGTATATTATTTCCTAGTGTTTTTTCATTATATTAAGTTGAGATTTTAATATGAGCAAAGTTTATTCTAAAATATATACATAAAACGAATAAACTTTGTTATTGTTTTAGCTGATTAAATATCCTTTAACTTTACATAAAATAAGTCAATATATTTCCTAATATATACCTAATAAACAAAATTAAAATATAATTTTAATGTTTTTCATAGTTGGTAATATTAATTGAATTGAAAGATGTTCAAAAACTCATTTTAAATAATCACCAAGATATAATGTGTATTACGGTTACAAACTGGTACATACCTAAATATAAATGCTGGTAATTACAATTATCATTACTGTATAATAATGTTTTTAATGATAACGATGCAAACAAAATTCAAGTTTAAACATTTACATAATAATTAAGGAAAATATCATTTTAGTTATTTAAACAGATAGAAAAATCCTAGAATATTTTCTTTCTTTAGCTATTCAATTGAGCTCTTATTTTTGCAGATAGTGTTAATGAAATTAATTCATAAAAATAAGTTTATCAATAAATTAGATGCTTTATAAATATCAGAATTGTATAAAGGTTGAACTTAAACATTTGTTTGTGAAACTTATTGATTTATATGGTAAATTTATCAAGGATTATTTCCTTCGTTTCAAATTAAACAATAGAATGTCATAATTTTTTGAAATTGGACCAATCAGAATCAACTATCAGCGACTATTGCACTAGAACAATATCAGCGACTATTGCACTAGAGAAATAGTCACGTCAAATATAAATGTCAAAAATTTGTCTTCTCAGGAAATAATCTTCCTAAATATAACACGACCTTGATTAATAGTCTGCTATTTTTGTTGTTGCTAAATTTCTCAAAAATTTTACAATTTGTTTCGACATAATTTGACATTAATAGTCAAAATTAAAGCCCTCGAGCTGAAGCTCTTGGGCTTTAATCAGATTATTAATGTCAAATTATGTCTTAACAAATTGATATTAAAATATTCTCGAAACCTAGATACCACAAAAATAGCCGACTATAATCAAGGTCTTGTTATATTACCCTTGATTATTGTTTTTATAATAACACATACATCAGTTAAAGTTTTTTAGTTAACACTGAACAAACTATTATCTCAGAAGCGTTTTTTAGCTTTATTATTCCAGATACTATTTTATGTTCATAACCATAAGCAGAAAAATTGTGGAAATGCTATATTATAATACCTGCCGTTATATCAAATTTATGACATTTGATGGTTTACTTATGCCCTCGATCCTGGATTTTATTAAAGTTTATGTGTCAACTGACAGTGACATAAAAATAGTTGGAATACTAAAAACATAGGTGTTATTATCCGTCCTTGTGTATAATATATTTTATTGAAGTTTATGTGACCTTTATTAAACTGACAGTGACATAAAAATAATTGGAGTACTAAAAACATAGGTATTATTATCTGCCATTTTGTAGTAGTAAAGCTCTGAGTTATACTTTAACATCTTTTAATCCCGAATATAACTCTTATTGATAAATCTATGGGATTCAACAAATACTATTTTTCTACGACCACATTGGAAAGTAAAACTTTCTCTACCCTCATGAAAAGTGATACTTTTTGGCACATGTTCGCAAAGTTACTTTCCGCACAGGATACCTAATGTTGTGATAACTTAGAATAAAACAGTGTTTATGCCCATGGATAAAATCGTTCCTTAATATTTTCTAATTTACTGGGTGCTTTTTTTGGTTATGAATTTTTTATAGTTATGGTATTGTTAGGAAAACAAAAATAATGTAAGAGTTTTCGAGAAATTAAAATATTTTAATTAGTTGTTATTTCTTTAAAGAAAAAAGTCTACTAGACTCCGTGTCAGCGGTTATGTAAAAAAAGTGGTGTCAGTACTTAAGGGTTAATGATATGGAAATTAAAATTTTATTATAATATTGTAAATATATTCAGGGTTACTGATCTAATTTAAAAAAGGGTCTACCCGCTAAAATAGGCTTCACTTTATAGAAAATTTATGTTAAACTCATTTCACATGTGCCTTTATGCTGTGACTTTCTAATGAATTAAATTTAATTGAGTTTTTGTAAAAAAATACTTCCCATATTTAATAGTACATACTGGGACGGAAAACTATTCATTTCTCTGTACAGAAACATTTTTTCAAGAGCAAAATTACACTTTTGCCTATAGTCTATTTTTTATTAAGCTGGTATAATAAAACCGACACAGTGTCCTTTACTATTGAAAGTTCATAGGCGTACGAAATAAGTAAATATTAGAATATAAAAATAATTTCTTGGATATCAAAGCTTTAAGTATTTAAATAGTAGTTCTTAACTTACACCTACGTTTTAGGGATTCAATTACAAAATTATTTAACATTAAAGAAAAAGTCAATAGGATGTTCGGATTTTTTGATCCTGTGTAATAAATATAGACGAATGTATAAGACTTAAAAAATGCTCATTAAAAGCTGATTTTGGAAAACCCTGATATAAAAGTGGTGTTATAGCAGTAAGTAGGTATAATGTTATTGGGAGTTATCTTATTTGTGCTACAGAAATTATTTAGTTTACAAGAACATTGCTAATAGAAATATGTCTTCTTCAAGTGTATCCTCGACCTGTGTTCCAGTTTTTAGGCGATGAAAATGTGCTTTATGATACTTAGATCAACCAAGGTTATATTTTACATAAAATGTGGGACGACAAGAATTTTACTAGTCCCCGCCAAACATTTTTAGATTGTTATTCAACAGAAATAAAACCATCTTCAGGAAAACGAAAAGGATTAATTATAACACACATTGGAAACGTTAATGATTTTTAAAGGATGGATTGCTTCTTCTCTCTTTTGTATCCAATCGTACTGGCGATTAGCATAAGAATATGAATGCCGATTTATTCGAAGTTATAGTTATGGATTTTGCAAGTTTTCACTCCAGAACTTGAAAAAACTCCGGCCAGATATTGGCAGGAACTAGAAAACTTAATTGAAGAGACAATCGAGCCGCTAATAATATAAGTATTATAATACACTTTAATTGAATAAAAAATATTTTTTATCAATTTGTTCCTATTCTTGTTACGCCAATGACCACAATTTTATTTCGAATTTTTCTTTCATAACCCTAAATATCCATTATTCTCTAGCGGTCATAACGTATTTACCGAGTGCGTACGACCATTTCATTGGGTTTCATTGTGCATGAAAAAGAATAATCCAACCCAACGATATGCAGGTAATAGTAGTTTACGTAACAAATCCCGAAAGTGGTCGTTTACTGGACGAACAGGCAATTGCAGGGCGAGCCGCAGGCGAGGCCTACAAGTCCAGTAAAAGCACTTTTGGGACGTATTACGCAGAATTTTTTTTTTAACCGGTCAGAATTTAGTAATTTCCAGTTTATTTTTGGGTCAAAAAATCTCATTTTGTCGGACCGGGCCAGAAAATAAAAATGAGTCCGGTAAAAGCTTTTACAGGACTCATTTTTATTTTCTGACCTTGTCCGACAAAATGAGACTTACTGGCCTAAAAATAAACCGGAAAGTACTAATTTCTGGCCGGTTTAAAAAAAATATATTTGTTCACTCTCTATTGCATTTAAGGGATTAGAATTTGACGAGAATGATTTATTATACCAGCTTAATAAAAAATAGAGTATAGATACTATTTTATTCATAATCAAACAAAATAAAATATTAATCTTTATAAATAAAGTAATCTAAATTTGAAGGTTAAATCAGTTTCGACATTTATAGTTTTACTGGTTGCTTAATGCAAAAATATATCCATACGAAAATGAAGATACCTACCTGGAATTTAGGGGGTGGAAAGTGAATATTTTAATCCAGTGAAGAGTTTGTCTAAGTACTTCTAAACTTTTTAATTGACTGAAAAAACATATTTTTAATTGATTGTCAATGAATACCTTTTAAACTTTTTATTTTAAAAATAACAAAACTGTTAACTTTCACTACTACTCGGTACCACTAGCAATGACAACTGACAGAAGACATACAATTCACGATCAGGAATACTGTATTCAAAATGGCGGATGATAGTACCTTAAACTGTTAAGTAGGTTAAAATGTAAACATAATATTGTAAATGTATTCTTATTAAATATAAAAACTACAAGCTATAAGAGAAATATTCATTTTTGGGAAACATATCTTCAGATCAATCATAAATCTCATTTCAAACTTCCAGATATGCACTTAAAAATCAATCAACTTTTTTAAAGTAAAGAAATGAAATATTCTAGGTTCATCAAAAGCAACGAATAAGTAAAATAATATACAAAATATAATAAAAAAAATATACAGATTTTACAGAGAAACTCGATTGTGATGTATTTTTAAGTTAAATGTATCTAGAATCATATTTATATACATACCTACTTTTAAAATTGAAGGCATTCCGAAAGCTGGATCATGCGTAGAAAGATATAAACTTGTAATAGGGTTTCTTTGGATTATTATCAACTAAATGTAAGGTTATGTCTTCGGTTGTAATTTAAACATCAAAGACATCAAGTAATCCATAGTTTAACCACCCAGAAAGCCAATTTGGAAATGAATAATTTAGCAACTGTAACAAGATTCCTTGTGAATTATTACCGAGTAGTGTAATTATTTTGTAAGATCAGTATCTCAGTGATTAAGCTCGAGTAAAACTTCTTAATGAAATGCTAATTAAAAAAAATTACCTATTAAATACATGAATTAGAAGTTTAGCACTTGTGTTGTTTTAATCATTATTCATTAGACAACAACATAGCAATGACAAGCATGTCAAACCACAACACCATTTACAGCAGTCATCATCAGAGGAACTTTGTTGTGTTGGAGGATAAAACGGTTGTGGTTGGTGATAAGGCTGTCCAGGTCCTGGTCCATAAGGCGGCTGTCCAGGTCCTGGTCCATAAGGTGGTTGGCCGTAGGGAGGTTGTTCTCCACCATAGGGTGGTTGTGGTGGTCCTCCATAAGGAGGCTGGACTCCATAAGGTGGTTGTCCACCGTAAGGTTGTTGTTGGAAAGGTTGTTGCTGGGGTGGATAAGGCTGTCCTCCATAAGGTGGTGCTCCGTATTGAGGGGGAGCTTGAGGTTCATAAGGTGGTGCATAAGGTCCAGGCGGTGGTGGACCGTTATGATGTTGATAAGCCATTTTTAGTTACTTATTTCACACTCACGTGACTATTATTCGATAAAAACACTATATTGGGGCGTGACAATTAGGTTAAAATACCTAAAATACACTTATACGGAAATATAACACAGTTTCATAGATTAGTCGAAATACTGTATAATCACCACTGTTTTTTTATGTTTTTTGCAAGTTTAAACTAGTAAACACTTATAATTTGCACTGGTTTAAATACACAATTACAAAAACACTATATAATATTGTGAAACTTGGTTATTCTACGATGGATTCTACTGTCGACTCGAGCGGGGTCAGAACATCCAGTGTTGCCAGTTTTTCTTACGATTGTTCTCTGCGGCGAATCAATGCTACCGTTTCTCTAAACAAACACTTTTACACCTTAATTGCATATCGTGTAAAATATTGTTTTTCTATTCGTTTGTGTCTGATTTATATGAGTATGAAATATATTTATTTTTTATAAATAGAAAAATAATAGAAATACAATAAAAGAAAAGCAAATCCTTTTTACTTTACAAACTAAAAGAACATAATAAATCTTTATTTAAATTTTGAATTATTATATTTGTTTAAAAATTCACAATAAAAGTAAAATATGAAATAAATGGTGATCAGCTGTTACTATAATATATTTGAACGATATTTATATATTTACTGTTATTGTTAAACTATACTTTTTAAATTGGTAAAGAGCTGGCAACTCGAGATTAGAAATTATTCAATTTGAAGGGGAAATTAAATTACATCATCAAAGCATGACTAACATTTTAAACCAGCCTGTTGTCAACTGTTCTCTTTCTTTAACGTCATAAAAGTTCCTTTTTCTGACCTTCTCAATAAAGTATTGTCTGCTTCAAAGTATTACAAGTAGGTATAAAATTACCATCCACTTTCTAATGTTTCGTATACCTGCTTAAAAATATTTGTATTTATTTGTACACAGAAATAGGTTTTACAAAAATGTTACTTTTCTGGGTATTTAATACTAAGATTAGAATTCAGCAGTATTTTAGTGACTTGATAAAAAGAAATTCGGAATAATAGTTCGTAATTTCACTTGGATAATATGGAAATAACTTCAAATATCTGATGGTCTGGTTAAATATATACAGCAATGATCCTCATATGTCAGAGGCAATTAAAAAAGCAAATAAGGTAGCCGGAAATATCCAAGGCATTCTACCCAACATTGGAGGGCCATCCAGTCGTAAAAAAATAACTATATAGAGTTTTGAAGTCCACACTACTCTACGAAGAACTATTGAGGCACTACGCAAGTAAAATTCAAAAGCAAAATAACAAATCTGAAGGGCCTATAACGAAAAATGTTGCCGAGGGTCATTTCTGGATATCGAACGATCCTAACAGCGACAGGTCAGGTTATCGCAAGTATAACATCAATAATTGATCTTCTCGTAAAGGAAAAAACAAACACCTCTGTAAACGACGCACCCTACTGTATTATAAGAAAACAAGAATTCCTGATTTCCGCGTGAACAAGGAGATTAATTAAAGTCATAACGTCCTGGAGTGAATATCAGCACAGGGAGGTTAACTACTTCCTCAGTTAACTTCTTAGTGGACATGCACTATACGCAGCGTATAAGAAAAGCTAAAGACGAACTGTGTGTTTATTGCGGACAGCTGGACAAGATGGAGTATACCTTCGTCGTATGCCAGAAATGACACATAAAAAGGTCGGAAGCAAATGCCAAGTTTAGTGTTATGAACGCGGAAACGGTTATTGGAAAGATAATTGCCATTGCATGGAAAGTAGTTATGACCTTTGCGATGACAGTCATAACTGCGAGAGAAATGGAAGAAAGGAGATATCAGGAGTGGGGTGGTCTCAAGGCGGTACGAAGCAAGATTGTATAAGAAACTCTAGAGATGCACTGTGTATTTATTACAAACAACTAGACACGTTGGAGCCAGAAAAGGCATACCAAGCAGAAGCCAAGCTTATAGTGTTAAAGACGTGGAAACGGTTATTGGAATGATGATTGCCATTGCAATAAATGCAGTTATAATCTTTGCGATGACAGTCATGACTGTTAAAGAAACTAAAGAAAAGAGATATTAAGAGTGGGGAGGTCTCTCCTGAAAAATATTCTTCTCTTGACGAAACTCTTGAAAATGCTGTAGTAGGAAGGGAATATGTAAAAAAGAATAACATAATCCTCATATAGTGTTATAGATTCCTAACTAACATAGTAACAACCCCTTAACCGATATTAAGAGCATGATTAAACCATATTTATAAAAAAAATGCAGAAAATAAAAAGGCAAAAAATCTTGTCGCATACTGAAGCTGCAAAATTAAAATTGGAAATCGAGTAAAGACCAAAAGAGGCGTTTTAGTGGGTATACGGAGTCCTCCACTACCTGGATAGGAAAGAATCTTATGTCAGGTGTACATAAAGTATTTTTCCTCTTGCCACTACCTGCATTCATGGTATGTCCAAAGACGGTCCCATTTAGGAAAGATAAGAACTACAGCAGAAAAAAACAGTTTTAAAATAAATAGTATTTATGGATTAGTATTTCCAAGATATACCTTTCTTTAAAAGTTTAGACAAAAGACTTCTCCTGCCAGAAAATTGAAGTGTTCATTTTATGAAATAACCTTTAAGGCCAAAAAACTACTTTACTTCTAATTGTTTTATAGAATTTTGATTAACTTTGAGGCTGTTGCTTTTGAAAGACTTAATAGCTTTGATGTGCAGTTTGAAATAAGATATTCCACATCTGGTTGTGAAAACGTACATACAAAGAACGAAGAAACACATCTCTATCATTCATTACTATATAAAATATCTGTCCTAAAAACACGTGTATTATGTGAATATATCTACCTACATCAATATAATTTTTTGAAACTAACATTATAATGTTGTTTTTCCTTGCTCAACAATATTTGAACCGATCATTTACGTTTTTATCAACGACAAACACATTTTTATAAGATTAAAGTAAAAATACCTATTTCTTATTGAGTTGCTCCGAATATGCCAAAGCGTCCTTCCAAAGAGTCATTAATTTGACGGAAGAATGTCACTTATTTTTCTATAGTCCCTTGAAAATTTTCGACGGGAATAAATTGCATTTTAGAAGATGCACAATAGCCAATGGAATGAGAATTTTCATCATAAATCCATGATTTATTCCTCAAATATTAAGTTTCCGTGCGTTCATGACTCAGGTTAAAGGTCTGTATTCGTTTAGGATGAAAGATTGAGTTACGACATGAAAGCATCGTTTATTTACGGGTTAGTGATTTACTGTAATCACTACGGTCCAAACGAAAAGACTTCAATCTTGATTTGCTTTTGTGGCATGCTAAATTGAATATTGAAAGTAACTAATTTCATTCGAAAATAAAATCTGTCTTACTTGTAATATGATTGAGATTTGCAAGAATTACCCACAAAGAATTTAATGGAAATTTGCATATTTAAGTTAAATTTTGTAAATGTAAGGTCTACAAAATTATTTATTTAGGTTGAATAATTACCTACAAATAAACTGTGAAAGGCTTTCGCGGCCATTGTCTAATGTATCAATGGATTTTGGGCTGTTAGGCCGGCGTCGATTGTCATGTTGACTTGACGCGTTTTGCCAAACGAGCGGTTGGCATCTTCAGAAGTTGCTTTCTGGTTGACAGTCTGCGAACTACTGAGCTCTGCGTGAACGGAGCCCGTATTTATACGTCGGGAAGGAAGTGGGCGGGGCCTCAGTTGCTTTCGATTCCAATCGGTTCTGGTCGGTGTTGTTCGTTAAGGGTAGAGTTTTCGCACCCTTAATTAAGGGGACCCTTGTTTTGTTGATCTTGACTGCTTCCTCTTTTTTATTAAAGTTGTTCGGGTGCTTCTCTATCTCTATGGCTTCTCTATAGAGTCTGGAATGGTATACGGATTAAAGAGCACAAGGCCAACTGTCGTCTGGGGCAGACGGACAAATCCGCCGTAGCGGAACATACCCTCACTATGGACCATCGGATTAAGTTTGAGGAGACCCAAGTCCTCGCTACTACATCAGCATACCATTCCAGACTCTATAGAGAAGCCATAGAGATAGAGAAGCACCCGAACAACTTTAATATAAAAGAGGAAGCAGTCAAGATCAACAAAACATGGCTCCCCATAATTAAGGGTGCGAAAACTCTACCCTTAACGAACAACACTGACCAGAACCGATTGGAATCGAAAGCAACTGAGGCCCCGCCCACTTCCTTCCCGACGTATAAATATGGGCTCCGTTCACGCAGAGCTCAGTAGTTCGCAGACTGTCAACCAGAAAGCAACTTCTGAAGATGTTAACCGCTCATGTTGGCGAAACGTCAAGTCAACATGACAATCGACGCCGGCCTAACAGCCCAAAAACCATTGATACCTACAAATAAATTAAACAATCGTGAGTATTTCGCTAGAAAGTAAATAACAGACATTTTATGTCACTTTGTACAATAGATTAATAACAATTATTTTAATTATTTATAACAGGATATTTGTAGAGATTATGCTAAATTATGTTATTTCAAAAGAAATTCTTACCTATGGTGCGCTGTTTTAGTGGACAAAACAATGCAACAAAAGGCTATAATAGAGTTGAAAAAGATGAAAAGACTCTTTTGTATGGGGATCACAGGCCCAATGACGAAAATAATAAAAAGCGAAATAACTGAAAAAAAATAAAAATGGTGGTTGCTCTGTTGGGGGTGATAGATTCTCATGAATGGTATTTATATTATATTGCAAAATACAAATTGAACATTTTTGTTACCAAGAGGGTTTATTTAGACGCGAAGACACTGAAAATTATCGTTTTCATTAAATATATGATTGCTAACAGGTTTATTTTATGTAAGTAATGAAGGTATAATCGTAGATATCAAACTGTTTTAAGCTTTTTACTTGAGAAATTTTGAATACTAGGGAAGGAAACGTTTGATTATAATATATTATTCAATATGTTATTTGTAAAAAAATTGTACTAAAACTGAGGATGTCCATTCTCCTTTTAAAGCTACATAAACTTTACCTTTTCTCTTTATTTAAAGATTGGAGAAAAGTTGTAGACATATATCTTTAAGTGTGCACTGTGTAGTATATAGGGCCATACATTGGAGCATTTATTTTCATTATCAACCTATTCTTTTATACCAACATTAAGACGGTATATCGTGTCGTAGCTGCCCTCAGACTATTTTTAAAGCGACAAGGAAAGAAGTGCTAAAACGTTTTGAACATATAAATTGAAATTTCATATTTGATTACCGGATTATGAAGACATCATCCAAAAGTCTCTACTACTCTACTACTTCAGAGTGTCAACACATTATTGAATTTCCAATCCATCAACTCACACGTGGTGCGTATTTTGGGAATGATTCTTCATTATGTATACTTTGATATGTGAATGGGAATGCCAAACTTTCGTTAAGAAAAGATCTCTGACATACATTTCTATATGTAATTGCACTAACCCCAGCTATGATCAAATTAGAGTACCTACCGGATTATGAAGACATCATCCGAAAGCCTCTTTCCAAAAAACTTATTTATAAGAAAAAATTGTGGGACCATTTGAAACAAAGATTTCAAACGGAATGCTTAAGACTGTTGAAATGAAATCAGAAAAAAAATAACAGCAGAACGGTTGAGTCAGGAGAACTGGTTCTTATTTAGAACGCCACTACCAAATAAATAAATAAATATCCAAATGCTTATATATAGTTATTCTGACTAAAACGATAAAATTACTTGGTTTCAAAAAAATATTTAATTTATTTGATAAATTTTTATTTACATTTTATGTCCCTTTGTACATTATAAACTATTTCCTAAGTCTTTTAACTAGTTTGTAAGAAGATTAGAGCTAAGAAACTTGTCAGTAACATTTTAGATCAAAAGACTTTTTACTCTTTTCCAATTATTTAATTGGCAATAAGTATTCTCATCCGCCTTATTTAATTCAGCGCAACTGATGATCAATCGTCAATCTTTTAACAGTTTTTTCATTCCTAACAGTTAATTACAAGTAAATAATTGTTGGATTTTGAGTGAAATTAACAATTTGGTAATTTTGAGATAGAACTTTAGTATTTGTTCAATCTTAGAGAGATTATAACGTTACACCTCGAAGTTATTCTTTCATGTAAAATAACTAGTGTCCAGTGACACTAGATACCTACAAGTGTATATTTTTAGTGATCTGTTTTAATTAATTTATAATATACGAAGTGTTGCAGAGAATGTTCCATTATCCCCTTTATAGTAGTTCCCTTGGACAACTATACACCGTTGGTAGCGTTGTTCCCACTTTTCGAGGCAGCTTTGGAAAAGCGTTCTAAAAACAAGAAATGACGTCCTTGGAGAATATTTTTAAGCTAAGGGAAAAAGAAAAAGTCACAGGGACTGAGGTCAGGTGAATAGGGAAACCAGGAATACCTTTTGAGTGTTACTGAGAGCGCAGTTGTCGTGATGAAGCATTCATTTATCAGCAATGTCTGGAAACACACAAATGACCTTTTTTTCAGCCTTCCAAGATAGTTTTTTTAGAACACTTAACAGTTTGTCCAGAATGACCAAATTCTTAGTAACCAATTCTGCTTCTGTCAAAAAAAAAAACATTAATTTGAGCTTCGATTTGCTCATTTTAGCTTTCGAGGAAAGCTCAAAGTGGGCGACGCTTCACTTTGCTTCTTAGTTTCAGAATCAAATTTAAAAATAAAAAATGTTGCTCTTCTTAAAAATTTGTACTGGGAACAAATTACGGCCGTTAAAGTGGGCGACCATCTAACAAGGAACTCATCAATAAACTTAGGATCAAGGATGTGTACTGTCTCCACTCCTGTTCAAGATATACTCAGAACAAATATTCCAGAGGTCCTTGGAATATATGTAGAAGGGAGTTCAAGTCAATAGAGTATATATAAATAACTTAAGATGTGTTTATGACACCGTTATAATAGCGAACAACTTTGAAGAATTGCAATAAATATTGGACGCAGTGATAAGAAAAGGGGATAATATGGGACTAAAAGTGAACACAGAAAAAACAAAAGTGATGGCTGTTACACATACTTCAAATCACCACCCAAACATCTATATATAGGTACCTATAAAAAACGAATAGAATATGTAAACCAGTTTTAATACCTTGATAGCTGGATAACAGATAATCTTGATCATAATGTTAAGATACGAGCCAGAATAGAGAAGGCAAGATCGGCTTTTTAAAAAATGAATAATCTTTTAGTATACGCCACCTTATAGGATGCTCAGTACCGTGTAAAAACTTACATTTACTCTATATTACTATACGAAGTCGAAACATGAGATGTAAAAGAGTAAAAGGTGTGAGACGCTTAGAAGCCTTTGAAATATGGGTGCTCCCAAGAATATTGAGGATCTCTTGGACAGAACACAGAACAAATGAAAGGGTTCTGCAAATGATGGGAACTCATAAAGAACCATTAAAAATTATTCAAGTTACAAAAAACTAGTTATCTGGGACATATTTATCAAGGAGAAATATACCTCCTTCTATGACTAATAATGGAGGAAAAAAATTGAAGCACAAAGAAGACCTGGACGGAGAAAGTGCTCTTGGCTAAGGAACGTACGGGAGGGGACAGGCATGGATACACACACACACACACATTATTTAGGACAGCGCATGACAACAGGGAATAGTTTGTCACAATTATAGCCAGCCTTCAGTAATAGAGAGAGCACCTTAAGAAGAAGATTTAAAAATCATGATACAACACCTGTGCTTATATGACTGGTCACTGTCATATTTTGCCCAATTTTGTGGATTTCTGGCAACATTTTGACACATGTGTCGCATGTGCAAATGTTCACTTTTTTATGAACAGTAAATCCCTTCAAATTTAATGGTTAACTTAACATTCCTAATGTTAAACGACTATCTGATATAAGATGTTCGATTCATGTGAATATAGGTCATTCTGAACGGTATATTTCCAACGTATTCTCTGCCAGTTGAAAAATTGAGTTTGGGATAAAGAAAGTGCCATTCTCCAAGCTTAACACACAAAATTTAATGGTTTGACCTTGGTCCAAATTTCGCAATTTCATTTTGCGTAATGCATCAGCAAAACACAACTTCAGCAATCACTAAAAACACCCATATAGTTCACAAAATAAGTTGAAACTCGCATCGTGCACTATTAAGGACAAAACTCTTATTACCACACCTCGTAGGATACCGAAGTCAAAGCTTTTAAAAAGTTCCTGACCAAAATCTAACAATGCAATGTTTAGAACATTATTTATCAATGTCAGAAAGAGCTTCTATTGGTGTGTAAATGTGGCCGTTTTGATCTTAAGTTGTTTTTGATTAGTATGGACATACGTAGTAATATATCAAAATACAATGATTGTAAATATTTAGAATTTTTTATGTTGATCAAAATATAGATGCCTGATCAAAGAGTTTTGGCGTATTTTATTTCACCGTCACGATATAATAAAATCTTAGTTTCCATTATATATCTTTTTCATGGGTTAAGCATTTTCATCCAATTTCCAGATAGTAAATTTACTTTACATAATAATATTTTTTACTTTTTTCTAAGAGCTACTTCATTATGATAGTTTAAATGCACTTTATTCATTCTTTGGACAAAGAATTGAATTAAAAGTAGATGCGCATTATGCTTTTTCCTTACATATTAAAAATTGTAGCCAATCCAAAACTTTTTATACGTTCTCGTCAACTCGGCGCCCGAGGCCGGGAATTTTCATAAAAACAAAATATATCATTGCCTCACGGTTTTTCATGACTGACTACCGTCACAGATGGATAAAGTAATTTGACGTTTCTTGTGGAGACTGTTTCCATTCTACCATTTTAAACTGAAATTGAATTCCGGCCTGAGTTATTTATGTCGTAATGAAACGAGGAAAAGAATTTTCACAAGTGCACATGGTTGTGGAATTTGTGGAAAAGCTTCTCGAATTCGTCGCTCTTTCAACATTCCATGTTGTTCGCATACTGCAATATTTACAAATCCTGATTGAGTACGTACGTGATGCACCACCTCGTCTATATTTGAAACGTTTTTAATTAAAAAGAAAAACACTTTTGATTTGATAGATATGTTTCTACTAGTTACAAACATATTTAATAATAAAGGAGATATTACAATAGTGGTATACGTAACAAATAATTTGTAAAACGAAAAACATTTACATATCAAATTTAACTACAAACTCATTTCTGATCCGTACAAATGATCTGAAGCTGAAAAATACATTTGATTAAAAGTTTCCAATTCCAAACATGCAATCACTAATTGGATTTAAGATTGACTTTTTCAAGTACATCCCGAAAATTTTCTCTCTACGCCGAGAAAATCTCTGGTATGTTATAAATTTTATTTTCATTTTATCCTTACTGCATGATCCTATAAACTGCATATGTAAATAAACTAGTAGTTAAACAGATGAGATTAATTGGAATTCTCTTGTCAACTTCCTAAATATGAAGCGAAAGATGATACAAATTCTTACAAAGGATTTCTTTTGATGCTACAGACAATCTACACACCAATATTTTATTAAAGTAAACTGTAACTTAACGTTAGAAATGAGCAGGGTGAAATAATATCCTAACAAAAATATAACAAATAACTTACATTTTTAATAAAAGTTCTGAAGCTGGAAAACTTTCAAATTGTTTAAAATTAGGATTTATTAAACCTTTATGTTTCTTCTCCTTGTAAAAATAATGAAAAATATCATTAGAGATTGATCAAGAAAATTCCAAAATCGCTGATAAACAGTTTGGGTTTAGGCAAGGATTATTTACTACCATAACCATGTGCTATACAAATATACAAATTATTAAAAAATAGCTTATAGAACATAAGAAAATAGTAAATAATAAAAGAAATTTTGGTTATCCTGAAACCGTCAATTACGGACTTGAACCGCTCTCATATGCCGTATGCCAAAGAATGGAAAGTAAATGAGTGAGATGTGGATGGATGAACTGAACAAGAATGGGTAGAAGTTTATGTGACAGAAATGTGAGTAAATAAATGAAATATAGACTGTACAAGAGAGGTGTGAGACCAGCGTTTGTGTATATCTGGGCAACATTGAAAGAGAAAAAGTTAGAAGTGGCGGAGATGAAAATATTGTGTTGGACCTGTGGTTTAAAGAGGAGAGCTAGAGTTAGAAATAAGAGAGTAGATGTACCTACAGTAAAAGTGGGACAGCTGAGCAAGAAAATCAAGTTAAAAAGGTTGAGATGGTTTGAGGAGGGATGAGAAGTATGTACCTATGTAGAAAAGTACATAAATGTGAGATTGGAGATAAGAGGAAGAGAGAAAGAACGAAGTTGGGGCGAAAGGATATAATCAATGAGGACCTGAAAGAGAAAAACTGGAGAAGAAAGAAAGCGTTAAACAGAGATAAGTAAAAACAAAGTCTACGACTACAACTAGGCTTGGGATAAGCTGGAGGAAAAGAAGAAGAAAATAAAAATATCCGGATTTAGTAACTAAAAACACAAGGATATTGGGGATGCACTAAGCTGGCTTGGCCCAGAGGTGCTCTTATACTTTTTAGTTTAGCTTCTGGAAGATTATTTATTTCTTTATCAAAACGTCTATGAAATTTCTTATAAACTAGGTGTACCCGCGACGTCGTTCGCGTGGCGTGTTAATTGTTGTATAAAAATTTCTCCCCTCACCCCGTTAAAATGGAGGGAGGAGAAATTTTCATACACCAGATGTTAAGTTAAAAGAAGACAAATACATCTGTGAAAACCGCATTCGAATCGGATCAGTAGTTTTCATGTGATGCGCGCACAAACATATAGATAGACAGACAGACGTACAACAAAAAATCTAACCACATTTTTGGGTTCTATATCGATGTACCCACGACGTCGTTCATGTTACGTATAGATTGTTGTATAAAAATTTCTCCCCCCACACCGTAAAAGTGGTTTTCCCAACATTTCCCTTCACTCCTCTGCTCCTATTGATTGTAGCGTGATGTAAAGTATCCTATAACCAGTTTAGGAGTATGAAAAATAATTGTACCAAGTTTCGTTAAAATCCGTCGAGTAGTTTTTGTTTCTATTACGGTTATACAGACAGACAGACAGACAGACAGACAAAAATTTTACTGATTTCATTTTTGGCATCAGTATCGATCCCTAATCACCCCCTGATAGTTATTTTGGAAATATATTTTATGTACCGAATTGACCTCTCTACAGATTTATTATAAGTATAGACGTTCGTAATAAAATGAAAGGATGCCAAACAAAACACAATAAAAAATTAACATCGAAAAGGTAGAAAATAAGTTTAAAGTCAAAGCAACGGGTGTGAAAACAGAAAAAGAACAATAACACCAAAACAAAAATTGGGATAGGAGATGAAAGGATAGGGTGTTTAATCAAAAACGAAGCAAATAATTATGTTGTAATTTCATTGGAAATACTAAAAATGTTACTGGGTTTTATCACTGTCTGACTTTTCGATATTGCTATTTTAAATAATTTAAAGCATGACCACTTCTCTAATTAATCTTTTATGTGTGTTCGCTTCTCTTACTATTATAAAAACATACTAAACATAAAAACGTATGGTCCAGTTTAATGGAGTGTTCAGCCAGACAGAATAATTTGATTTTATTAGTTCTAACATCGGCTATGTGGAAAGTAATTTTACCACTTAGATTGCTCGAAATATACACTCTTTCGTAACAGTTTCAAGGAATGGAATAAACTCCATTCCAAGATTCTAATGTAGTTAAAGGTGTCTTGGTTTTGGTTTATAACAAGGAGACAGTTTTTACGATTTTGTAGTAACCTCAATTTGGTCAATATCTTTAAAGACGTTTAGCAAAAAAGGGGTTAGTTCTGGGATGAAGGGAAATGATCTGTACGAAGTTGGGGGCAATATAATGTCCACGATGTCATGTTTACCATTAGATAAGAGTTAAAAGGCTTTCTGTGTGCGTTGTGAAGGAGCTTGTGTTTCAAAAAATAAGCGGGATAGGAGTTTTATAGTAGACTTTGAGAGTTGCTTTAACTCACTAATAACATAATTAGGATCTAATAAATGATGAACCTTAGTACCAGCACTAAATTCATTTTCATATTTGATGAATGGTTAGAATAAAAACGGACAAATCAGTTGTTAAGAACTGGTTAATCAGTTGTTAAAAACTGGTTAATCAGTTGTTAAGAACTGGTTTCCTACACAATTCTCTTTTTACAATATTATTGTTAGTGAGGTGGATGCAAATATCCAGGAAAAATAAGCAATTCTTATTTTCTTTTTCTACAGTGTAATGGAGATGTGGACATTAATTATTAACAAATTTTAGGGTTTCATCAATCCTCTTTATTGACGAGAATGAATTAAATCGTCAAATCTGGAAAAGAAATACTGGTATTTCAAACGCATTTTTTGGAAGTCTCCAATGGGTATTTTAACCTTCGTACCTCTTTCAAAGAAGACCTCGATAATATCAAGACATTTATGTAAAATTTTCAATTTTTTTAATTTTTGTAGTAAAAATCACAAGCTGATTTTAGCTATAATTATTTTAAAACAAGCTTTAACTCAACTTAAGCTATTTAACTGTCGGAATCATCTTAATAAATATTCATTAATCAGCAGCTAGACTGTAAGTAGTTTAATCAAACCATTACATTGTAGAAGATATACACATTCCCTCTCGGAGCAACAAAGCCATTCTATAAAACTTAAATCAGCAAATTTCTATTACTGTCAAACGGGATAGAACATTTATTTTTACACTTCCGTCTACGACGGAATTTAAGACAGGGATAGAAGAAAGACAAAACGAATAGCCCTGAAGATTACGTCCTCAATAAATGCTTTAAGAGAGAGAAATTGAACTGAAATATTAACGTAAGACAAATACTCTATAAAGATTTTAACTCATTTCTCTTTTTAAAGTATAAAACGTCTCTTACAGAGAACTTCTTTTTAAATTCTACAGTTCAATGTGAATAAAAAGATTATCTGAGTTGATTCAACCAAACGGAACTTTTAAATTTATTTAAACCGGAAAAAATATTACAAAATTTTTAATTTATTTTCAGATCTGCAACGTTTAGCAATTTAACAGTAACTATTATTGTTAAACGATTAATTAATTGGTAAAGTAACTACAGCATCTAAGCAAAATAATAATATTTAGCTTATAGGTTAAAACATAGAAATACGACGGTGTCTTTTTAGTTTTGCATACAGTCGCTTAGAAGGCGACACCAACAAAACCATTAGACTCAAATCTAACCTCAATCTTTTGTTGACATAAATCCAGAGTTTCATAGCGATAGAACAAGTGGTGTAGATACAGTGAATTTTTAAAATTAGCAAGTCAGACGAAAAATGGATGTTAGCCGAAAACGTTTTCAAATAATATTTTTTTAAAATGATTTCTGTGTTTGAGTGCAGTCAACTATTTCAAGCTATTTTTGCGAATTTAAACGTGGTCGCTCTAGTCTCAGTTATGAATCCAGGCTATCTCCACCCAAAAAAGCAATCACACAGCAAAACATTGATTCGGTTATTCAGCTAATTAAGGATAACCGCAGTATAACATACCGGGAGATAGAAACAGCATTGCGCACTTTAAAGACTTCAATCCAAAAGATCCTACATGAAGAGATGGGTGTTACGAAGTTGGTACTATGGCGCCCTTATATTTCAGGATTGGCTGGTAAAACTCTTAAAAGAAGCCACGACTCTAGTGAGCTAACTAGGGGATTTACGCCATTTATTGGGAATTTTTGCAGTTAAAATTGGCGCCCAACATGGGGCACGAACCCACATCCCTGATATTAAGAGTCTCATGCTCATTTGTAACGATAAAAATTCCTAATAAAGCGCGTAAATCCCCTAGCAAGCTCACTAGAGTCGTGGCTTTTTTTAAGAGTTTTACTAGTCCTCCCCAATCATGAAATATAAGGGCGCCAGAGTACAAACTAGGCAAATTATACACACAAACACCCGTTTAAATGATTTATTTTAAAGTATTTAAAATATCAATTATTTCAATTAATACAACAATAGGATATTAATATGGTTAATTAGTAGTTTGTTAATTAATTTATTCTCTTATCTGCTTATTTGGTGATCTGCCGCGGCTTTCGGGATAGATTCTCTACAGACGAATTTTCCTCAGTTTTCTCCAGTAGTCGAAATCCGGGTTTCTAGTCAGAATTCAGCTTTCTCCACAAAATGGCGATAATTTGGTCTCGCCTCCAAAAAAAAAAAAATATTGAACTCTTACGTGACTCTCCTCACAGATATGGAATGACCTTGTATTGCAAAGGAGGTATAACGAAGAAATCAGATAGGAAAATAAACCGAGAATCTTTCTAAGCGAACAAGTTATCAGTAAAACCACTAACGGACCAAGTTATAATTACGGCGATAACGTTAAAATAAATCTCACCGAATATAGTTTGATGGATTCTAATACTAAGAGGATCCAATAGATCGTTACACAGTACAATACTGAAATAATATTTTATACAAAATATAATTTTTTCCATTTTTATTGTATATGCCTCGTATTATTAATTAAATGTTATATTTCCCTTAGAACACATGACTAGAATTTTTAACGAATTCCATTTCGTCATTTGTAATTAACTTTATATTTGGTCGGAAAGTTAAACCTTGACACAAAACAGCTATTCTCTCTTTCTCTCTTAATTTAACTAGTAATACTATCCAAAACTTAAATTATTTTTTATTGCTTTTGTCATTCTAATCTTAATTCATCTTATCGTTTTTGGTATCACATGTACAATTTTAAATAACTATAAAAGTATATCTTTTAAGGTTCAATGTTCCGAAAATTAAATTCTTTAAAAAAGCAAATAATAGAAATTTCTATAATTATAGGAGTTAATTAAAGTATTTTTCTTTGAAAAGTTATCTTCCTACACAGAAGAAAAATCGTACGAGTATTTAGTCAAAGGACAGCCTTAATGAATAAATTTCCAAAAACGTGTCGGATAAAAGGAAAGATCAAAAGTTTTTATTTAAAGGAACAGTTATTTGTTTCCATTTATTTCAAATGCATTTGAATTAAAGTAAAGGCAAAGGATCCTTTAAGACTTTTCTAATTACTGGATCGCATTTATGCTACAGGGTATACAATTTCTTTTAAAATATTTTAAGAATTGATTTTCTTACTGTATAGCTTAAAATTGTTCCTCGTGATCCTCCCAGGTAATTGTTTCTATAAACTCGTTAAAATTCGATACTTCAGTGCTTTCTTTGATATAATTAAATTTTTTTTTGTTTAATAAGAAATATTAACATGAAAGAACAAGTCTCTAAAAAATGACGGAATGACAGATAAAACAAGGATCCAAATGGTATAATTTCTGAATCGAACAATTATAATTGATAGTTGATCAAATATGACCAATTAAAATATTGTTCTATTATTTTCTTTTATTTTTAAATACATTAACCTGAATCTTTTGGGTAAAAGTAATAGTAGAATAAAGACAGAAGCGGAAAATCCTATATTTTTCTTAATAGGTATATAAAAGTTCTTTATCGAGGCCATATTTTTCGAAAGACGATGTTACTTTTATTTACAATGATTCAAAAGAGAACAATAAAATTTTTGACTAAAGCGAGCAGGAAACTCAAATATCCTTGCACCCCCTTACTCACACGCACAACCATATCTACCCAGGCTTCTGTGGTGGAAACTCAATTTCATCTCCTTTCATCCTCCTCGTTCATTCTTACCACCACAAGAACATACTCATGCACATCCCTCCAGTCACCTTCATTGTCAATCATACATTCCAGCAACTTGCGCATCAAGTTGACGGCCCAAGCAATCTCACCCAACACTCTCCTTTCACGTGCTCAGTTCTAACACTCCAACATTGTATGTTGCACAGTGTCTAAAGCCCCAAAGTAAGTACGACCGGAAACAGCCGTGTCCAATCAGTACCTGCGTCAGGGCATAGTTTGTAGAACGGTGTTTTCACCCCAACAAGATCCTTATATCCTCTCCCACTCCGCATGCCACATCCCAATAGATGACCCTCTTCTTATTTCTTACTCATTCACCGATGTCTCCGTCACAGCGATGATGGTACATTCTCATTCTTTCCTCTGCGGGGATGTGTGTTGGTATACAACCCGCAACTGCCCAAAGCACAGCAGAACACCAGACCGGAGCCGCGTAGAGGACGATGGATTGTACCGTCGCATGTAGTGCCATCCTTCTTTCGGGTTTGGGCCACCGAGCTCCCCACTCCGTCTGGCTGCTTTCGGTGCTCTACCTATCTACCATTCTGGTGCAGAGTCACCCCTAGATACTCAACGTATCTTTTGGGCATGATCTCTACCACATCCACCTCGACAACTACTCCTTTTTCTTTCTTTCTTGGTCACCGTTTCGGTTTTATCCACCGACAGACTCAAACCGTTCTCACGCATCCAGTCTCCAACTAGACCACAAACAAAATCTGCTCTAAACATGAGCTAGTGTTTGTCCTTCAAAAATTTATTCTCTTTAGGGTCCATATTACCTATTTTTCACAAATTTCACTTTTATTTTCTTACAAAAATGGTTTCAATTAAACACAAAACTTATAAGAGAATAAATCAAATTAGTAATTTATTTATTTTGCCTTGACATATCAATACGTACTTAAACAAATAAAACACATGTATGAAGAATATAGAACTACCTTTACCACCATATCTAGGCAGCACACTTTACTATTTAAATTTAGATCGTAGGTAGTGTAATCCTATTATTGAAACTACAGGATTGAGAATTTTAAAGTTGTGTATTTAGCAATTTTGTCGTGGACAAAGTATAGTATTTTATCTACTCCTTTGACAGTAAATGTCATTTATACTCATTGTCACCATGAAGGGTAAGTAACCTATAACGCACAGTTGTGCGTAATGAAACGTCATGTTGGAATAACGTTTCATTACGCACAACTGTGCGTTATAGCTTACTTACCCTGTATGGTGACAATGAGTATAAATGTCATGTACTGTCAAAGGAGTAGATATCAGTACAGTACGTACGTCATATATTTGGATTAAAATTAAAATATTGAGTCGTTGATAAAGCATAGTACGTAACTCGAGTGGTAAGAGGTATTACGTACTCGTGTAATTACGCACTCGCCGCCACGCGGCTTCGTGCGTAACTTTTCCACTCGTACGTAATTTCCTACTTACCACTCTTGTTACGTAATATACTATTACTTATTTATAATGGCTGTTAATTAGTGAATAATACATAATACGTTCATTGAATAATATACTTTTTTCTTCTCGATATCCTACATACGTACAGACTACTACGAAAATTTTAAAATTCCATCTTTAATTATTTTAGACATTCTTTTATTCTAAATGTAGCAAACAATTGTCGGTAATTACATCAAATATACGTAACTCAACTAAAATGATTGTTTTTTAAATAAAGCAGTTATAGATATTTAAAATTGAGAGCTAATAAAATATTGTTTGCGCATACCAAATAATATAGACACAGATTAAATAATCCATTGATATAACTTTGGTCCCGAGGGATATTCCCTTTCCTAGCGGTTAGAATATACAAGTATTTGGTTATATGGTTGAACTAAAATTCCCTTAAACCTCAATGTTGTATGGGATACTTGAGAGAATGTTATGAGAGGATTCTAGTAAAGGACCTACAAGAGAACGAGCCCAAAATCCCATGCTTTTTCTTATGAAGGTCCGAAAAGCGAATTTTGTTACCGTTCAAGGTCGTCTGACGTCATAGCCCCACCCGGCCCCACCCACTTTCACTTTTAACCTGATTGCTTGGTTCTGATTGGCTGACAGACTCCGCCCTTTAATTGCTTATTAATGACTTGTTAATTACTAGTGCCCCATTGCTTCGTTCTGATTGGCTGCCTGACTCCGCCTCTTAATTATTATTAATGACTTGTTAATTACTAGTGCCCCATTGCTTGGTTCTGATTGGTTGACAATCTCCGACCCTTAATTACTTAATAATTAGAAATGCCCCATTGCTTGGTTCTGATTGGTTGACAATCTCCGACCCTTAATTACTTAATAATTAGAAATGCCCCATTGCTTCGTTCTGATTGGTTGACAATCTCCAATCCTTAATTACTTAATAATTAGAAATCCCCCATTGCTTGGTTCTGATTGGTTGACTGCTAGCAGACAACTGTCAATTTTCGAGTGGCCTTTGACGTTTGGCGCAAGCAGCCAACCCTCTTTTCTTCTTTTTGTATATTTTCGAATTTTTTCGCGCTTTGCTGACATCGTACCAACTTTACATGCTACCAACTTTACAGTGCTACCAACTTTTGACCTTTTACATTCGACGCAAGCAGCCAATTCTTCTTTTTGTATATTTTTGAATTTTTTTTCGCACTTCGCTGTCATCGTACCAACTTTACATGCTACCAACTTTATAGTGCTACCAACTTTTGTCACAAATGCCCCATTGCTTGATTCTGATTGGTTGACAATCTCCGACCCTTAATTACTTAATTACAAGTGCCCCATTATCCGCTTCCGATTGTTTATTATTTAATAAACCCCACCCATAATTTGATATCGAGTAGCCATTGTTTTAAATAATTAATATTAAGAGTAATATATTGATAAGCATTATAACACTATTAAAAATCATTAGGGTGATTATAGGATTAAATAATAAAAAAATATAATAATAAGAAGTTTGTTTTATTAAAAAATATATACATATATTCAAAATGGTAATACAACAGTTTTAAACTAATTATTTATTTCTACTTAATAATTAAATGTGTTTATAGACATATTATACATAATCTAAGTCGTTTAATACTTTTGCTTTATAGAAAAACATGTATTCTCTTAAAGCTGTAACTAATAAACAATCAGTACACATTTCACAAAATTTTTTTAGAACTTCAAATAAAGTGAAATTATTATTATTAATATTATTATGAAAAAGAGTCTTAATTATATCTAACACATGATAATAATAACTACAAAAGTTTATACTGTCCAATAGTGAGACGTGATATGATAATAAATTTTGATCAGCTTCCAAAATTTGTTTTATATCTTCCTCATTTAAATGAAATTCAACATCATGCTTTCTAACACTTAGCAGTTTTATACCATCATATACAACTTGAGTAATAATGCAGTAATCACCACATTGAAATGTTATAGGAATGTGCTGATCCAATGTATCACTTATAAAGAAATCATTCACGTTATTATTCAATAATTCTATTAGAATGCTCCATTCAATAATACTAAACGATATTTTAGATGTGTGATAATATTGCGATAAAGTTATAGCTGAACTGAATGATCTGGCTGGTGATATTCCAACTTTTATCACATAACTTCCAATAGGAAATGATGTTTGTAATAAATTATAATGCTCCAGTTTAGCTGCAGTTTCATATCTTTCTAAAATTTCATCGATTTGATCATTATACTCTTGACCTACTGATGAGGATGTTGATGCACTAAAATAACCTTCACTACTCATATTTAAACAAAATATTGATCACAACTATGATTTATTATATTTTAATCATACTATTTATAATACCAACCCCACTACAATTACTTTTTATAGAACAGCATCATTATAATGTCATTACAAAATAAATCATTAAAAATATTCTTATAAGATTATTAAAAAACATCATTATAAGACTATTAACAAGTTATAACAGGTCAACATGTTCAATCCAAGAATTATGTTTATTATCAAAACCAAGCCACTTAACAAATATTTTGTTTCCCTTTCTTTTTAATATTTTTTCTACTAGATAGATGTCTGCATTATTTGTTTTCTGTAATTCCTGTTCATAGAAAGCCCCTTTAATCGGATTTCCCTGTATATCCTCCAACAAATAAGTTGTAGGATTAGTAATATTAACTTTTATGATTTTAAAAACTTCTGTGGTCCAATTAGGAGTATAACCTTTTTCAAAAATATGTTTAGCCTTCGATATTCGCACCAGATCACCTATTTTATATTTTCTTGGTCCTGATGTTTTTATATAATTAAAACGATCATGTAAAATCGTTTTTTCATTTAGCTTATTTATTTCAGATGGTCTAAATTTAATTGTAGAATGTATCGTATTGTTGTATTCTTTAGTAATTTGAGGTAATACATTAATCCATTTATAATTACCATGTAAACTAAAATATTTGTATAATTTTGATTTCAAAGCTATCGCAGCTTTCTTGACAGTATATGTACTATAATGGTTGATATTATACTTTCTCATTAAATCTTGAAATTTAACGTTATAAAATTCAGTTCCCTGATCAGTTTGCAGATTTTTAGGATAACGTTTTGAATGTTTCAATATACTTGCAAAAGCCTTTGTAATTTCTTCTCCAGTTTTAGTTTTTAAAGCTACTGTCCAAAGATATTTAGACAAGCAATCAATGACTATCATTATCATTTTATAACCCTTATTACTATTAGCATAAGGTCTCATTTCCGCAAGATCCATTTGCCATAAGTCATCTAATCCTTTGAGAATTATTTTTCGACGAGGATAATTTTTACGAGCAGGTTTGTGAAGCTCGTTAACTAATTGAAGCTTCTCTTTCGTCGTCATGATAATGACTAATACGATAGATGAATATATTATTTAGTGTTTAATTTTAGATTTAATATCATAAATTTCCTTAAATACATCATTAATTTTCATATCATGTAATTGTAAAAGATCAGAGGTTTCTCTAAATTTTTGTAGCCATATTTCTATTTGATTATTAATTTTACTTATCTCATATTCAACTTTATGTCTGCTAGTATTCTGTTCATCCTTATATTTGTTTAGCTCCCGTATTAATTCACCATGTAGTTTTGCTAAATCAATATTGTAAAGTGTATTTGCATCATCTACGTATTTCTTTGTTGCCATATGTTTTTCAGAAGTAGGAGGATGTCTTGAAATAAAGTTTTCAATTGAATCTATTTTGTTTTTTATAGATAAAATTTTAATTGATATTTGATCTTGTAGTTTTGGTAAATCTTCATTATACAGCTGATTTTTTAGAGATAATAATCCAAGCCTAAATTCTCCTTTTAAT